>CAVLJG010000003.1:2873376-3113219 GCA_963669975.1 Acanthoscelides obtectus
TTTTGTAGGAAAAGTTACTGTACTGAGGGAATAATTAAAAATTTTCTTTAAAGGCGCAGCACGGACTACAAAGCTCGGTACCATATCTTCTCCTGCTGTTGACTTGTTTGGTAATTTACACAGTGCCTTTAGAATATCGTGATCATTTTTTTAAATTTTGTTTGAAAAAAAATGGGGGTAAGTGAAAATTACCTCGACTTTTTGATTTTAATATAATTATACGCAACCAAGCTTAGTACTTCCGCGCACTTATTACAGTATATTCAGATAAGAGATAGACGGATGTAAACAAAAGGTTCGGGTGATTTTCACGCTAACGCCGCCGTCTCGACGTAAAACAGGAGCCCTCATTGGTCAATTCGCAATTAAATGCCTATGCCGAGCGGCAGAGCAGTCGTATCAAGGCAGAGTCACATTCAGGTTCAGACGTGTTACGTATGTCGTGTGCATCATTGCAATTTGATATTTCTTTGGACGTTTTCGTTTGTTATCTTATTAAGTGTTGAGTTTGTCGTTGTTATTGTTTATACCTTGTTATTGATTGTTATTGTTATCAACTGCTTGCGCAAAAATGCCCAGTAGTACAGATACTGCGATGAAGTTGTAAACTCCTGTAGTCCACCTAGGAAAACGCTCTAAAAAAAGACACCTGAGTGCAGAAATGAAAGAGGTCATTTTGAATATATATAAGATCGAGCGCGAGGAGAACGAGGCATCAACCATCAAAGAAATTGTTGTGAAGGTTTCTCACAAAGTTGGGGTGTGTCGCGCATCAGTGTTTAATGTGTTAAGACAATACAAAAAAAATCACACCTTTTCTGAGCCAATGACCAGTAAACATCGCAAAAGTATTGTTAAATCATTGGATGAAGCTGATAAGCATGCGATTAGGAGGAAAGTGCATGAATTCTTCTTTAGGAATGAAATACCTACTATAGATAAAGTACTGCAGGAGGTAAATGGAGATACAACGTTGCCAAATTTCAAACGATCAACTTTCCATGCGTTACTGAAGCATTTAAATTTCAAATGGAAAAAACGGGGTCGTAATAGTTTACTACTGGATAGAGAAGAAAATTGTGCTATGGAGGAGGGATTATTAACAAAAATTGGGAAATATAGAAATCAAAACAGGAAGATTTATTACCTTGATGAACGTGGGTAAACGCAGGACACACTACAAGTAAAGTATGGGTTGATGATTCTGTAACTTCATCCAGGAGGGCCTTTCTAGATGGACTGTCCACCGGATTAAAAAATCCAGCAGGTAAATACGAGTAATAGACAACAATCGGATGTTTTTCAAACCTTGGGAACAAGGTTCTAAACATTAATTCCAGGGGGCAGATAAAACATATTACAAGTAACAAAACTTTTATAACTTTCGATAAAATGCGTGGATGTTTTATTGTCATTTTCATTTGTTAGAACTTTTTTAAGCCATGTTTTTATGTGTTTTCGATATTTCAATAATTTTTTAATATAATCTTAAAATATGTCGAATATTATAAACTAAAAAAAGTTACTAAGTTTTATACTGTGTACCGTTCCTAATATTTCTAATCATTTTAATTCATACTTTAAGCTTTATAAAGTTATAATTTGTTAATATTAATATTTGCGCGTATTTCAGGTTCCTGATCATTCATTTTTTAAGGTTTATAACTTTAAATTAAATTGTGAAGCGCTGAGTAATCATACGACGTTCAATATTCTTTCTTTCAATAGGACTAAATACTCCCAATTATAGCAATCTGATACTCATGTCTCAATGTTTTTTCGCTGAATGTGATGAAAACATTTGAAAAAGGTTCGCTTATTGAAATAAATCTACACCAGTTAGTACTTCGATTTCCAGGTAAAGGGAAAAGGCTCATTATCTGCCATATTGGCAGTGAGGATGGATTTGTTGTTGACGGTCTGTGGTGCTTTGGGTCTAAGAAAACTGGAGATTACCACGAGGAAATGAATGGCGAATCGTTTGAACAGTGGTTTTCAAAAATTTTACCGAACTTAGGAAAACGCAGTAATTGTGTTGGATAATGCGCCTTATCATTCTCGAAGAATGGAGAAGGTCCCAACAACGGCTTCAAGGAAACTTGATGTTCAAAATTGGCTCCGCTCGAAAAATATCAACTTTGAAGAGCAATGCTGAAAGTACAATTATTAAGAATTGTCAAGGATCACAAGGCGGAGTATCAAAAATACGCCATTGACGAAATGGCAGCAAGTCAAAATAAAACTGTGCTCCGTTTACCTCCATACCATTGCGAGCTCAATCCCATTGAGCTCATATGGGCAGAGGTTAAAAATTATATAGCTAAGCACAATACAACTTTTAAATTTTGTGACCTCAAGGACTTTTCAAAGAAGCACTAGAATTAATAACAGCGCAAAAATGGGAAAACTGTATTAAGCACGTGAAAGACAAAGTTGAAAAGAGAATGTGGGAACTGGACAATATTTTAGAGGAACAAGTCGAGCCATTCATTATTGACGTTGGTGCTTCAGGCAGTAGCGATGATGAAAGCTCATCAAGCTCATCTTTCCAATAAAAGATGTCGTTCATCAAATTCGGTAAGTTATAAGTAATTATAAAGCTACTGTATTTTTTAATTAATTATTGACACTTTTGAACCCATTTTGGCAAAACCTATTCAAGAATCTACTTTCTGACAATGTTCAACCATGCACATTTTTTTACGTTTTGAACGTTTTAATTTGGTTACATATTTACCTAGAAATCAAAAAATATACTAATCAATATTCTAAAAGCAATTTTAAGAGATATACGATTATTTTAAATTTAGGCTAATTTAAACGCCATTTTGAGATTATATTCGACTGTATTTCACCAAACATCAGACGGCATCCGAAGCTGGAAATTGAAGCGAAAATTTTGAAACCCTTATGTATATTTACATCATTATATATTTCTTACCCCACCCCCACATGATCCTATATCCATCACCAATCGTATACACATCGAATTGTGCTAATTTACTACAAAGTTACGCAAAGCAGCATCTACTATCTAAAATATGTACTGCGTGACTCTTATACGTCCCTGCCGCATGTTACAGCGTTCGATGATCACGTGGTTTTGTTTATGTCCGGTCTATCTCTTATCTGAATATACTGTAGACATATCTCACACATCAGAGATTGCCCCATAGATTTGTATATGATAAAGAAATGTCGTCCTGGTAAGTGTTCTGGCCGTACTGCCACGTTGTGACGTCAGGTATTGGAGGAAAGCGATGTTGCCAAACGGATAACCGATAGAACAGAGAAAGAACGTCTACGAACTAACTGTTTGGGCCTATTTGACTGACTTGATCCACTGAATTCTCCGGTTGTACACGGGGTGCAACTTGTGCCCTTTATGAACTGACGATGGCGTTGCGTGGCAAGTGCAGAGTCAATCACTTGACGACATTTTTTTGTGTACTGATGCAGTGAGTAGATAGAAAACTAAATACCAGGACCGCGCGAGTGTTATGAGGAGCTTAAAGATACTAAGTTTAGCGAATTTTGAACAGCCTGTTTGTTCAAAATTATCAAAGTCTCTCAACACACTGAAAAGGTTGGCGATCTCTGATTTAGAATTTATGCATTGTGGAAAAAATGGTGAATGTGCTGTACATTGAAATCCTTCCTTCTGACAAAACTTTAAATACCAAAGGTCATCCGGACTAAAGCAGCAACTCCTTATGGGATAAGCTAGATTTTAGCTACTCCTGCATGTAGGCTTTCTTCACTTGAATCATGTTTCTCTTAATCGTTAGAATTGAAATTGGATAAGCTAAAATTATAAAAAATACACACTTGCAAAGATTAGGCTTTTTGAATAATGTAACAGCTGAAGCATGAGTATTCAGGTTCTCATGCTGATTGACCTCCATGTTTCTCTGATATATAGATATATTGAAACTATTTTACTGTAATTAAAAGAAATCACTATGGTAGCCGAAACGTCAGTAACAAGTTGTGATTTTATTTGATCAGAGAAACATGGAGTTTTATTTGTTTTCTGATTTCAATCCACGTCATGCTTAACACAGTCATTTCTGTTCACCTATAAGCAATCAATCTTAAAATCCAAAAATGCTTGGAATTGGATAGTGAATCATTCCACAAAGTAATATCGTGAAACTGCTTTGCATCTAAATTGATTTAAAATATTATTTATATATTTTCGTTTTTATCACATAATCGTACCTAGTTTCCAACTTTTTGATGTTTCATGATGCACTTGTTCTCTCCTTTTACGCTCTTGTCACCACTTAATTTCAGTAACCGCTGTATGATAGATATGGAGATATTGAGTGATGATACTTTATTGCGTAACTTGTTTTTTGAGAATGCCAGCACTGATGACGGACTGATGATTATTAACAAAACATGTAGTGAGAACTTTTTCAATTCTCAAGGGCTTAGTTTCTCGAGTTGCCTCTCCAAGATAAGAGGCAACTATTTTTTGTTGTAAAAATGTTTGTTTTTTCGTGCAGTTCATGTGGTAATAATTGAATTAATTATATTAACCTCCAAAAAAAAATTAAAATATGAGCCTACCTTAATCCTGATGGCAGCGACTTCACCAAACAAACTTCGCTGTCGAGAGCAGCGGCACAATATTCACACGAAAAGGAGTTCACAACGTGACGGTATCCCGTTAAAAACTACGTGCCCCCTCATATGCCGTTCGCATATATAAGCGGCACTTCCCCTCGATGAATAGAGGGGGCATCACCCACACACTCTCAATGAAATTTCCAGCGGTGGGGGGTGAAAACTCTGTGTCTAGCCGATGGCGCGTGATTGGCGCTGAGTTTCCCACACAAGCCCCTATTGGCCGAAAACTTCGGGAGTATTGATCCGTGCGTAGATACTGAGGGTGGTTGGAAACATGACGACAGAGGCGTATCAATGTGGGGATAAGGAATATAAGACTAATCTTAATAAGGAGGTCGACGATTGGTCTGTGTGGCTGTCCAGATACCCAATCAGAACGCTATCTGTTACTTGGCATCGTAACTAGAACTTGTCAATTTAAAATTTATCTAAAAAAACTGTTCACTAATGCTGGAGGAGATCAAAGTAAGCAGCATATGCAACAATAATGAATGAAGTACCATGAAGTAACAACCTCTGTCCTGGTAGGTGGTTTCGTAATCTTTCTGTTGTTACCTAGTTATAGTACACGACAGTCATATTATATCCTTGCTAATTTATACAGATACGATTCATAGCTATACTAATGACAGCACTTTACACGCAGGCACTCAGAGTCCCAAGTCGGTCTCTGTCGATAAACTGGAGAGAAGACTAGTAGCGACTTCCTATCTAACAAGTTATCACTGCCCACTACACTAAACTGTTTGTCTGATTGATGACGTTTCATCTGACGGACGGTCTCGGGACCCTTCCACACCAACGGACAGTTGGCGATCTGGCTTCCTTTTACCGCTAGGCCAACAGCTTTGCACTTGTAAAAGACAACTTGTTGACTTTCAGCTGGTAGGTCGCTTTTTACTCCCTAAAACCTAGATACCTCGGTACGCCGCTGTCTAGAACCGACGTCAGAGGCGTTCCCTAGGGACGACAGGAGCATAGACTCAACGTGTATGCCTTTGCCCTTATCGCTTATGCAGAGTTTGTATCTAACCTTGCAACTTGTTAAGGTCTTACATGTTTGAGTAGAGCTTTTTAGGTCGGAGACCCAACGTTCAGCGTGTAGCGTTTTGGAAACGGGATGCATATCTTTCCGCGGCACGTATCAAAAATGCTGAAAAGGTTTTTGCGATGATCGATGTCATTTCGCTTCTATCGCTGTGTTAACGGGCTTTGCACCTCAGAGCTCTTCTCCATGTTGCTGAGCTTGCTAGGTGGCTCCAATACTTACTCTCTCGAAATTGGTACATCGAAAGCTTGACGGTATGACCACTCCTTTGTTCCCAGTACGTCGAGTGATAACCATGGGATTACTATTCCAATCATAGTTATAAAAATAACTAAAGCTGAGCTTGTAGTTCCAAGAAGGATTTTGGAACTTATGCGTCGCGAAGTTAATCAAAGGTGTTAAAGTTGCTCAACTACATTTCTTTGAAATTTGTGCACTATTCGTATATTCCGAGTATATAAAGAAAACAGAGAAATTTGTGATTGATATGTTGTTTGTCGGATTTTCACTGTCTATGATTCACGACGTTTCGATTTATCATCAAGTCAATGGAGGTTCAAGAGCCAACAATTCAGTCATCAACTTTCAAACAATAGTTAGAGAAATTTGTGTTATATTCAGATACCGACAGTCTTATTAGTTATCTTTGTAATTTCTGAGAAAAGTATATCATATGTGCTAGAGATTGACTAGCCAAGATTATAGCCGTATCTTCAGTCGTTCCTTCAATTGTAGGATGCTTTTATGGCCTCCTTGATTTTCATAGTATTTTTTCTCCTTCAGAAAAACTGGGGTCTTTCTAGATTTCTACTGTTCCGTATCAGCGTTTTCTTTTTGAAACGTAATAAATTTAGGCTGACATCACAGATGATTTGAATCAAACGCATGAACAATTTGATGCAAATAGATATTTGTAACATAACCTAACCTCAAAATAGAGCGCTGACATGGAACAGTAGAAAATTATGAAAATCAAGTAGGCCTTAAAGGCGTCCTACAATTGTAGGAACACATAATAATAGGAGACTAATGAATCCCAAAAATAGGTTCTTTTACTGGACAGTCATATAATCATGCTTTTTCGCATTCCCTGACTTGACACAAAAAAGAGTGATCTTGGCTCAAGATAGTGGTCGCTAACCCGTCGATCGCGAGCTACCGGTAGCTCTGGTGGCTCACAACATATTTTAAAAAGGTGTAAAATCATAGAAGCTTCCGTAAATTTTGTAAATTCTCATAATAAGCACAAACAGCGGCAACACTGCGGTGAGCGATCTGTTCGAGAACGATCTCGATTACTTTGAACGGAATAAATATGCAAGGCGCGGCGACAAATCGTACAAAGTCCAGCGGTTGGGTTAAAGTTGACCTGCAATTAAAAACATTTCGAGCAGTAGTGAGAAGATGAAGACATACCATTTCCTCAATTCAAGATAGTTACACTTGAACCAAGAGCACCTTTCCATATACATTCGTCGAGACATTCCTTCTATCTTTATCGTAGTAAATTATAAGACCTCGGCAACGCGTCTTTTGCTTGTAATAACCTCGAGAAATACCCACCCACGCAAACTGTGGGTAGCTGAGGAGATGAAATGGCCTTAATTGTGTAGATAAGTTTTAGGTATTTCTGGGAAAATACACAATGCCGTCGTTGCTGGCGAATTTTCTCTCAGCTGCTGATGGAATCCTTGCAAATGTCAAGGATTGTTTTGTTACCTAGGGAAGAAACCTTAATTATATACATGTACATACAGATTGTCGGAAACTACAGAACTACTGGCTATTGTACCAACTCCAAGAGGGGATTTCTTTGTTGATTCGATCAATAGAGCTGTTATGAACATGGGTTCAAGGATGCTACGTTATCAAGACAAAGGTCCTTTTGTAGTCTGTAGGCAAACGTTTGATCTAAGCAAAGATAATACGTTATGATTCCATATAAAATTTTGAAAATATTTCATGATACACTTAATCGTTTTTTTTCTTATTTTAAAACTGAGGAAGTGTCTGTTTGTATATAATAGTTTCAGAATAAAATAGCATGTTTTGACGAAGTTGTTAACATGTCAAAATTTTGCATTAACTTTTAACTTTGTGCTGCTTACTTTCAGGTTCAGGCTTGCTTCTAGATGTCTCCGTTTTTCCTTCTTGCAAAACAGTACAAACACTTGATTTTAATACTTCCAAGATCAATATTAATTTTAGCGTCAGCCATTTTCATCAGGCGGAACGCTTAACAATAATTGAGTATCATCAATTACACTCGAGTTTTAAATTTTGACGACAAAATCAAATGTTTATTTTAAGACCAACAGAGGCCCAACGACTGAACCTTGTGGTACCCCTGAAGGAACATTCCGGAAATTTGAAATACTTGTTCCCAGAACCACCGGTTGTTGTCCGTCTTTAAGATATGTCGCTAGGAAACGTAGTACCGGTTTATTAAGTCCAAGATAAGTACACTTGGCAAGAAGTAGTTCATGACTTACTAAAATCGAGAGAGGAAAGAACTGATGCTAGGGTGTTATCCAAATTGGAGATTACGAGGGCGGTTCAATAAGTATCATTGTTAGAAATTAAGACACCATTTCCAAAAAAATCTTTTTCTCACCATAATCCCCTTTAGAAAAATACACTTTTCCCAACGTTCCTGTAATTTTCTTAACCCCACAAAAAATAGGATTTGTCGAGCTCAACAAAATACGCCTCTGTCTCGGCGATGACTTCGTCGCTTGAGCTAAATTTTTTCCCCGCGAGCCATTTCTTCATGTCAGGGAACAAGAAAAAGTCGCAGGGGGCCAGATCGGGTGAATACGGGGGTGCGGCAGCACTTCATAATGCAATTCATGCAGTTTGGCAGTGACAACTTGTGCTGTGGCCGTATCTCCTTCAATTTTTTGTCGAAGCGGTCCAATAACTCGCTATAGTGTTGTCCAGTGATCGTTCTTCCTTTTATTGTTAGTACAAGTAAACTCTAAAATTTGTTTGTAGATTATTTTCTCTACTACTTTGGAAAGAACTGATTAGAGGGTTTTGAATGTAAATAGTGCTTAATTTAATCTTCACATGATAAATCATTTGAGTTGAAAACAGATGCAGAATAATCATTGGTAATATTCACGTCAGTTATCCCATAAGGTTGACGCTACTCTATGGCTACAAGTTCACCTGTTAAAGGGTACTATGAAAGTTTTGCAATATGACTTAACAAAGGGACACAGTAGGCTGCATGTTATTGCATGTTGAGTGCATAGGGGGTGGTCTTACGATATAACTTTACGCGCGGTTTAGGCATAGACTAGTGCTTAGAAGAAATGACGAGGGCGAAGCTTTTATAGTAGCCTGTAGACATCACCGATGACGGTTTGTATTTTTCTATCTATACTTCAGACACCCTTTCAGATGATAAGTTTCCTTCAAGAGCACATTACTTTCCAAATAAGTATCCAACTTCTCCCGAATTTCCACTTCACCGAGTCCCTCGATCGAACCCTACTGCTCTGTGTGGGAGGCTGATTCTAAACTCATTCCCAGCAAATCAACTTAAAAATAGGTCGTCCCGTTTCTGTCGGAAAACTTTACTTGGCAAGCGCTGCCGGTCTGCAATTCACTTTGATTCAATCCAAACTGTCGTTCGTTCATGTCCCATATAAGAAACACATCAACAAGTGTATTTGTAGCACGATACTTATCCCTTTTGTTATACATTGATCTTCCCATGCAGTAGAGTAATATGAGGGCTAGCGTTACGCTCCTTTCATATCACACGATTTCGCTCGTACGGGAAAAAATCGCCCGGGCAATTTTTCTTGATCGACTGTTGAAGAGCACGAGACCTTTCACATTGCGCGATTAAAACACGGGCACGTTTTCTAAACGCGTTGCGCTCCTTTCACATTACGGATTCAAAGGCACGCTTTCACACTAGACGGTTTCAGTCGTGAACGATTAAAAATCGGGCGATTTTTTCCCGTACGAGAGAAATCGTGTAATGTGAAAGGAGAGTGGACGGCTGCAACTCGTTTAGAAAACGTGCCCGTGTTTTAATCGTGCAATGTGAAAGGTCTCGTGCTCTTCAACGGTCGATCAAAAAAAATTGCTCGGGCGATTTTTTCCCGTACGAGCGAAATCGTGTAATGTTAAAGAAGCGTTGCAGTCGTCCAGTGCCACTAGAACCGTACGGATACCGTATCGCCCTCTAGCTCAGTGGTCTACGTGACCAAATGCACGCTTTCACACTAGACGGTTTCAGTCGTGACACGATTAAAAATCGGGCGATTTTTTCCCGTACGAGCGAAATCGTGTAATGTGAAAGGAGAGTGGACGGCTGCAACGCGTTTAGAAAACGTGCCCGTGTTTTAATCGTGCAATGTGAAAGGTCTGGTGCTCTTCAACAGTCGATCAAGAAAAATTGCCCGGGCGATTTTTCCCGTACGAGCGAAATCGTGTAATGTCAAAGAAGCGTTGCAGCCATCCAGTGCCACTAGAACCGTACGGCTACCGTATCGCCCTCTAGCTCAGTGGTCTATGTAACCAAATGCACGCTTTCACACTAGGCGGTTTCAGTCGTGACACGATTAGAAATCGGGCGATTTTTTCTCGTACGAGCGAAATCGTGTAATGTGAAAGGAGAGTGGACGGCTGCAACGCGTTTAGAAAACGTGTCCGTGTTTTAATCGTGCAATGTGAAAGGTCTCGTGCTCTTCAACAGTCGACCAAGGAAAATTGCCCAGGCGATTTTTTCCCGTACGAGCAAAATCGTGTAATGTGAAAGGAGCGTTGGAGCCGTCCAGTGTCACTAGAACCGTACGGCTACCGTATCGCCCTCTAGCTCAGTGTCTACGTGACCGAATGCACGCTTTCACACTAGACGGTTTCAGTCGTGACACGATTAAAAATCGGACGATTTTTTCCCGTACGAGCGAAATCGTGTAATGTGAAAGGAGAGTGGACGGTTGCAACGCGTACGGTATCAAACTTTTTCAAGAAAATCGGATTTTCCCAAATATCTTCATAAACTTTTAGTAGATTTTGTTCGAATTTAGCAGTGGTATTAAGGGCAATAAGGAGCTAATTAAGCCCTGATTAGATTGAACTTATTTAGTCCAGTGGCGTCCCGAAAAACAACCTGACCAATATCTGTGACAAAAAATTTGTGCGGCACTGACTTTTTTCAATTTTTCGAATTAAGCAGCCAAAAAAAAATAACAATTTTTCTCCTGAGTTTCTTTCATATCTTGATTCCTTTGTGAGATAAAAACTGAAAAGCACTTTAACGCATGGTTCTGGAACAATAACATAATAGAACTAATTAAGCAATTAACATTAGACGAAAGTCATCTCTTTAATTTTTTCGCAAATATTCAAAACTAATATCGATAAAACAAAATAACATAAAATAATCGCATAACGTAATAATTTATAACAGTAACGTTTTGAAAGTCACAAAAAATAAGAGGGTCGTGGAAGGAGAGGCAACTGAATCGGTTAACTCCATGTTTTATATACTGAATGACATAGAAAATGCAACACCCACTAGGAATGCATATACACGTTTCCAAGTTGTTATCAAAATTCAATAAATAAATCTGGGTGTTGCATTTTATATGTCAGTATAATTTGGGAAAAATCACTAAATACTTTCCTATATTGTTAGTTGTAGTAATTTCCCATCGAAAAAATACCAATTATCGAAAAAAAAATTAATGCCACACCGATAAGAAAATATTTTTTTGGATGATGCTTGCATCAAGGGATGTGCAAACATTTGTTCTGTATGATGTATATAAAAACCTTTTGCACCAATTGCTACTCAAAATCTGACATCATATAACATGTTCAACACTGATGGCCCTAAGACGGATCCCTGTGGAACTTTCTGTTCAGGTCAGGGCTAAGAAGTATTTTTCTCCACATATCCTCTTCAACCTTTACCCTTCTACCGCTATGCCAACGAGATTTGCCCCTCAGAGCTCTCCTCAGTAATGCTGACATCACATATCAGTCGCTACATTCACTCTTTAGAGTGTGAAATATCCAACAGCTCCGGAAAATTCTGGTCTTTTGTTAATAGAAAAAGAACCTGCACTGGTATTCCGAAGGATATGCTGTACAATGGGCTGGGATTGAATACGCCTAATGATGTTGTTGGCGCATTTGCGGAACACTTTAGTGGGAGCTATAATACTCCAACAGCTCAATCTAATTTTTCTACTGACTACCATTTCAGTACTACACTAGCTATGCCTAGTGTACAGGAAATCGATGTGCTACAGGCGCTCAAGAACATTAAGCCAAAAATGACTGCAGGGCCTGATCAAATACCTGCATTTTTTGTGAGAGATTGTGCGTCCATTTTAGCATATCCACTCATGATCATTTTCAATCTCTCTCTGAAAAATATTCACTTTCCATCTATTTGAAAGTTGTCTAGGGTAACTCCTGTTTTTAAAAGAGGTGAGAGGAATTATGTAGAAAACTATCGAGCTATCACAATTATCAGTAATTTCGCTAAAATTCGAAATAGTGATACAAACTGTGCTATATTTTCATGTAAGCAGGTCTATCTCCGTCAGTCAACACGGTTTCATGAAGGGCAGGTCCACAGTTACTAACTTGCTACATCTTACTCAATATGTTTGTGAATCAATCGATAGACAACTTCAAACGGATGTAATATATACTGATTTCTCTAAAGCGTTTGATAGTTTAGACAATAACATTCTACTCAATAAGTTATCTAGATTTGGTCTTTCAGATGCATTGTTGCTATTTTTCAGATCTTATTTATGTCATAGGAAACAATATGTTATGTGCAATGGACATAAGTCAAGGGAATACCCTGTAATGTCCGGTGTTCCTCAAGGATCTAATTTGGGACCTCTGTTATTTATTATGTTCATAAATGATATTTCTGTTATCGATGTCGATTTTCTTATAATGCTGACTATATGAAACTTTTCTGTAGAGTCTCTAACATTGACGATTGTCATCGCTTGCAATGCAATATTGTAAGGGTTGACAGCTGGTGTCGTGAAAACAGACTTGTTTTGAATGCTGCTAAGTGTCACGTTTTGTCGTTTACTTTAAAAATAGGGGTAATGATGTATGAATATACAGTATATTCAGATAAGAGATAGACCGGATGTGAACAAAAGGTTCGGGTGATTTTCACGCTAACGCCGCCGTCTCGACGTAAAACAGGAGCCCTCATTGGTCAATTCGCAATTAAATGCCTATGCCGAGCGGCAGAGCAGTCGTATCAAGGCAGAGTCACATTCAGGTTCAGACGTGTTACGTATGTCGTGTGCATTAATGCAATTTGATATTTCTTTGGACGTTTTCGTTTGTTATCTTATTAAGTTGTTGAGTTTGTCGTTGTTATTGTTATACCTTGTTATTGATTGTTATTGTTATCAACTGCTTGCGCAAAATGCCCAGTAGTACAGATACTGCCGATGAAGTTGTAAACTCCTGTAGTCCATCTAGGAAACGCTCTAAAAAAAGACACCTGAGTGCAGAAATGAAAGAGGTCATTTTGAATATATATAAGATCGAGCGCGAGGAGAACGAGGCATCAACCATCAAAGAAAATGTTCTGAAGGTTTCTCACAAAGTTGGGGTGTGTCGCGCATCAGTGTTTAATGTGTTAAGACAATACAAAAAAAATCACACCTTTTCTGAGCCAATGACCAGTAAACATCGCAAAAGTATTGTTAAATCATTGGATGAAGCTGATAAGCATGCGATTAGGAGGAAAGTGCATGAATTCTTCTTTAGGAATGAAATACCTACTATAGATAAAGTACTGCAGGAGGTAAATGGAGATACAACGTTGCCAAATTTCAAACGATCAACTTTCCATGCGTTATTGAAGCATTTAAATTTCAAATGGAAAAAACGGGGTCGTAATAGTTTACTACTGGATAGAGAAGAAATTGTGCTATGGAGGAGGGATTATTTAACAAAAATTGGGAAATATAGAAATCAAAACAGGAAGATTTATTACCTTGATGAAACGTGGGTAAACGCAGGACACACTACAAGTAAAGTATGGGTTGATGATTCTGTAACTTCATCCAGGAGGGCCTTTCTAGATGGACTGTCCACCGGATTAAAAAATCCAGCAGGTAAATACGAGTAATAGACAACAATCGGATGTTTTTCAAACCTTGGGAACAAGGTTCTAAACATTAATTCCAGGGGGCAGATAAAACATATTACAAGTAACAAAACTTTTATAACTTTCGATAAAATGCGTGGATGTTTTATTGTCATTTTCATTTGTTAGAACTTTTTTAAGCCATGTTTTTATGTGTTTTCGATATTTCAATAATTTTTTAATATAATCTTAAAATATGTCGAATATTATAAACTTAAAAAAAGTTACTAAGTTTTATATTGTGTACCGTTCCTAATATTTCTAATCATTTTAATTCATACTTTAAGCTTTATAAAGTTATAATTTGTTAATATTAATATTTGCGCGTATTTCAGGTTCCTGATCATTCATTTTTTAAAGGTTTATAACTTTAAATTAAATTGTGAAGCGCTGAGTAATCATACGACGTTCAATATTCTTTCTTTCAATATGACTAAATAATCCCAATTATAGCAATCTGATACTCATGTCTCAATGTTTTTTCGCTGAATGTGATGAAAACATTTGAAAAAGGTTCGCTTATTGAAATAAATCTACACCAGTTAGTACTTCGATTTCCAGGTAAAGGGAAAAGGCTCATTATCTGCCATATTGGCAGTGAGGATGGATTTGTTGTTGACGGTCTGTGGTGCTTTGAGTCTAAGAAAACTGGAGATTACCACGAGGAAATGAATGGCGAATCGTTTGAACAGTGGTTTTCAAAAATTTTACCGAACTTAGAGGAAAACGCAGTAATTGTGTTGGATAATGCGCCTTATCATTCTCGAAGAATGGAGGTCCCAACAACGGCTTCAAGGAAAGTTGATGTTCAAAATTGGCTCCGCTCGAAAAATATCAACTTTGAAGAAGCAATGCTGAAAGTACAATTATTAAGAATTGTCAAGGATCACAAGGCGGAATATCAAAAATACGCCATTGACGAAATGGCAGCAAGTCAAAATAAAACTGTGCTCCGTTTACCTCCATACCATTGCGAGCTCAATCCCATTGAGCTCATTTGGGCAGAGGTTAAAAATTATATAGCTAAGCACAATACAACTTTTAAATTTTGTGACCTCAAAGGACTTTTCAAAGAAGCACTAGAATTAATAACAGCGCAAAAATGGGAAAACTGTATTAAGCACGTGAAAGACAAAGTTGAAAAGAGAATGTGGGAACTGGACAATATTTTAGAGGAACAAGTCGAGCCATTCATTATTGACGTTGGTGCTTCAGGCAGTAGCGATGATGAAAGCTCATCAAGCTCATCTTTCCAATAAAAGATGTCGTTCATCAAATTCGGTAAGTTATAAGTAATTATAAAGCTACTGTATTTTTTAATTAATTATTGACATTTTTGAACCCATTTTGGCAAAACCTATTCAAGAATCTACTTTCTGACAATGTTCAACCATGCACATTTTTTTACGTTTTGAACGTTTTAATTTGGTTACATATTTACCTAGAAATCAAAAAATATACAATATTCTAAAAGCAATTTTAAGAGATATACGATTATTTTTAATTTAGGCTAATTTAAACGCCATTTTGAGACTATATTCGACTGTATTTCACCAAACATCAGGCGGCATCCGAAGCTGGAAATCGAAGCGAAAATTTTGAAACCCTTATGTATATTTACATCATTATATATTTCTTACCCCACCCCACATGATCCTATATCCATCACCAATCGTATACACATCGAATTGTGCTAATTTACTACAAAGTTACGCAAAGCAGCATCTACTATCTAAAATATGTACTGCGTGACTCTTAATACGTCCCTGCCGAATGTTACAGCGTTCGATGATCACGTGGTCTTGTTTATGTCCGGTCTATCTCTTATCTGAATATACTGTAGTATTGGTGATAGGAAACTTGACAGACCTAGTACAATTAATGACTTGGGAGTCACATTTGACAGAAAAATTTCCTTCTCCTATCACATTGAAAATGCTGTTGTGGCTGCATCAAAGGCGTATGGTTTTATTGTAAGAAATACCGATGATTTCCACAACTCCTTTACACTGAAAATACTGTACTATGCTTACGTAAGATCTAAGCTCGAGTATGCGTCCCTGGTATGGTATCCTCATCATCAAATATATATTGACCGCTTAGAGTCCGTTCAAAGAAAGTTTTTAAAATGCAAAGCTGACGGGATATATCCCGCTATTGGCTTTCCTCATAGTGAGTTGATGGTGAGACACAAAATCTATAATTTAGAGAGCAGACTCAAAATGAATTCACTTAAGTTCATTCACAAGCTCATCCATGGCATTATTGACTCCAGTGTCATCTTAGAACAACTTAACTTCTTAATTCCTAGGTTAGCGTCACGAACTAGTTTAACTTTTTACTTAGCCAGGCCTAGGACTGACATACTTAAGTTTTCCCCTATATATAGAATGTGCCGTAATTATAATTCAGTTAATAGCGTTCTAGATATATTTTCGTTTTGTGCGACTTTGGGAGACATTAATGCTTATTTTCGTTAATACTTGCTGGTATGACTGTTGAGTGCTGGGTAGGTAAAGCTAGAACGCTTTTTTTTCCTCCCAGTTCTGTTTTGAGGTTTTTTTGCACCGTTTTAGCTTTCTCTACATACATCCACAACATGCATTTGTTTATATTTTCACGTTTATCCATCCTGTAATTGGCTATGGCTGTTGGATGTTGCTAAATAAATAAATAACTCCTTATGTCGCTATACCCCGGTGTTTACTTAGGCTTTTGCCTACGCGGATGTTTCGCTATAAAAAAAACTCATTACAAAAACGTATCTTTACCGAATGACATCCTGGAAGGGCTTTGTTTGCTGTCTATATTTATCTATAATACAATGTCGAGTCACCTGCGTAAGTGGTGTAATATCAACAGATTACGAATCGCGTCATACGAAGCTCCCACGTATCGATCGATACTATCTGAAAAGAAGCACGTAATGTTCTCCAAGTGGCTTCTTTCGTCAGACGCGTATGTAAGGGGAAGTTGACGAGGTGAACTGCCTGTTGAAATTTTGATTTAGCAAAATCAGATAACGGTTTTCAATGTACAGGCTGTGGCAGAACCGACTGCGCGATTTATTAAAAAATGGCGTCAGGTAGATTGACCCTGCATCCCCTACGCAACGCCGTCATCAGTTCAGCACAACTTGAAGCATCTGAGGAAAATGTTAGTTAACAACATGTAATGAGGAATTAAAAATACCAAGTCAGTCCAATTAGTCCATAGACATTGGCAACGTTGCACTTTCTTACATCGTCAGACGCAGCAGCGCCCACTGAAGCTCCGTTACAGCACGAGTAGATCAATCAAGCAGACCGTAACGCCGAGCACTGAGCCCAGATAGCAGAAGGAGACGCTACATTAAAAAAAATGAGATATCTCCCATCCCCTAATCTTTTGCTCCTAAGATTTTTTCAAAAATGATCAGTATTCTTTGAACCGTGGACCCAGACGTGAACAGGTAAAATATCATTTTGATTAACTATTATATATATAGTATTCATAGTTATTTGCCTTAACTGTTAGGAGAAGATATTCTTTATTTCTTTGGGTAGAACGCAAAATATTGCAAAACTACACTCTTATAACTTAAACTCTCAAGCTTTCGAAGATCTATGTCTTCATCGTCTGGAGCTGGAAACAATCATTGACACTAGCAACAAATAACAATTAGGATAAAAAATATTTACTTACTAAGTCGGCGAGATTGTTGCTGAAATTGTTTTTAAACAACAGTGAAGGGAACACATAGTCGACGAATAAAAAACTGGACTATTCGTCGACTATGTGTTCCCGTTGGCAATAATTGTTTCCAGCTCCAGACGATGAAGACATAGATCTTTGAAAGCTTGAGAGTTTAAGTTATAATAGTGTACTTTTGACATACTTTGCCTTCGACACAAAGAAATTAAAGGATATACAGGGTGACTTTGAAGTTGATTCATTAATTTTCAGATAATGATTGTAGAAGGAAGATAAACCAAAATATGTGTGTAAAAATAAAAAAAAAATAAAAAAAAAATTTACCTTGTTTTATAAAGTATCCTCCCGACAAGTATTTCAGTGCGGACCTGTATTTGATCGTGAGGTCTTGGAGCACCGGCATGCCGTCCCCTGTGAGGTCTTAAGTCACCTGATTCACGAGCCCGTTGTACTACATTAACAAAGGCACGAGGGGTTGGTTGCACTCGATTGGGAAACCGATCCGCATAAACATGTGCCATTTTTTATTTCGTTTGAGCCACGCAACAGAGACCACTATTCACTCACGCGTTACCGACTGACACTGACTGTATACAACTGAATAAAATAATTGTAGAAACATCGTTCCAAATTCTTTCGCTTTTTTGTTTCCGATGCGATGAACCGATAAGGCGGATTATATCCGTTGTTGCCAAACACGAGCACATAATATTATTATTGACACAGGGCGGTACTCAAACTTCCAAAGGGCTATAACTTTGTTACTTTAATTTTACCAGAAAAATGGTAAAGGAAAAAACATTTCTTTTGATCAGATCTACTCACTGTTAAAATAAATGACTCAACTTCGAAGTATATATATATGAAAAGTAGGAAAATAATGGGCGAAATCCGCAAAAAGGATGAAAGTGGATTCGAGTAAAAAATAGGATAGGTAACCCGAGCGATACGTATTTCTGCTGGTTGGCTTCAACAGGCCCGAAATAAATGTACATATGCAACTACAAAAGTAGATATACATGCCCATACATCCGGATACGGGTGTAGTCTGAGGAAACGAAGATGGAGGGGGAAAAAACCGACACACACGTCCACAACAAGAGCCAACCTACACGTTGTAGTATAAAATGGCTAGACCTCAAATTTTCAAGGAGACATCTAACCACAACCACGTGGCCGGTTATAGCCACTTGCTGTTGTATTCGAGGTCTTCTAGCCATTTTATACTACAATGTGTATGTTAGCTCTTGTTGTGGAATTCGTGTGTCGGTTTTTTCCCTCTGCATTTTCGTTTCCTCAGGTTACACCCATATCCGGATGTGTCGACATGTGTATCTACTTTTGTAGTTGCATATGTACATTCATTTCGGGCCTGATGAAGCCAACCAGCAGAAATACGTATCGCTCGGGTTACCTATCCTATTTTCTGCTCGAATCTACTTTCATCCTTTTTGCGGATTTTGTCCATTATTTTCCTACTTTTTGTTATATACCTTTCTCCGCATGATCATTCTCTCTTTATATATATATATATATATATATATATATATATATTATTGCCGATAGAAATTCTTAGAGTGTTCTTGATTTTGTTTTGCATTTTACGTATTCAAACATGGGGCAGTGCCTACATGGCATTACATTGGGCATTACATTACGTTGATCATGATTTTGATTGAGCTGTCATAACTTTATTTTAAAACAAGGGACAACTTTTTGAGGGTATATTAGTTTAGTACATTTTTATCTGTTTTGCCTTTGCTTTACTTTTCTTGTAAAAAAAAATTAAGCAGTCTTTCTCTCCCTAGAGTTTTTTTTAAACCTTAAATTTCGGGAACGCCCATTACTGGCAACCGCTTTTTTGACCTGAGCATTTGTGAGCTGAGGACATCTAGGCAACGTAATATTTTTTCGTTGTTCAAGGGGGAGGGGAGGCTTCCAGCAATATCAGCTGCAAAACAGCTACAAGGCAGCTACAAAACAACGCTGGAGGAGTGTGAATGCCTTTCCACAGTGAAGGTTAAAATCCCATAAGAAAATGGACGGGGTAGCACCCAAACCGAAACGTAAGGCACAAAATAAAAGGCTACTCCATAAACTGGTGTTTGGTCGTCTGATATCCCAGAATCTGGAAGTTAACGAAACGACGAACACACCACAATCTCCGCAGGGAAGTAAAATGACGCAGAACAGCTAATTTTATCAAAGAAGGTCGAAATAATTGGCCTTGAAGAAGGTAGGTTCGATAGGAAACCAAAAGGAATGGAGATCAACCGGTAAAGAAGGTATCTTGATAGGCAAAGAAGGTATCCCGATAGAAAAAAAAATAGTCTTGTACATATTACTACTACGTGCGGAAACCACAGAGTGGCGCTATTTGCCAATGGGCGGAACCAACTCTACGAGGGACCAACGATATTTTGTGAGGAAATTTCTGAGATAGTCGTTAAAAAAATGCTACAACGTTAGTGTTCAAAAGATTTCAACACAATACCGAGTCGCTTAGCAAGAAAGATATAATACGTGTGAACCTATACAATCAATACAAACTATGAAAATTGCCGAAAGAAAATCATTAAAAAGGGTTTGGCCCAGGAATGGGAACTCAAATCAAATTACTGGTTAATGATCAAAATAGTAAAAAAAGGTTATGTGATTTTGGCATATTGCAACGTCCAAAAATAACGTTTGAACGATTTTTACTTTTCGTCTTTGGCCCTCTACTTCTGCTCCAATGGACCGATTTTCAACAACTACTGTAACTGGGGATTTATTTAGAGGTGCATTCTTTAAAGGAAAGTGCCGTCATGTAATATGACTATGTACAAGAGTTGCTTCAAAAATAAGGTTCTCGTAAAGATACAGCGTTATACCTTATTTTTGAGAGAACCCTGGTACTCATCAGGTGGTTATGTCATCAATTAGCTTATATTGGTTTCCAAATTTAACTTCATATGAAATGTGGTTAAAAAAGTGAGTTTCACTCTCCCCTCTCTCGACACCCTACAACCCTACTCTGTCGAAGTTTGTACATCAAGAACTGGCCGATACGACCGCCCCTTCGTTCCCAGGTGTCAAGATTGTAGAGCAATCTACCTGATGAGGCTTTCCCCGGTAATCTTAAGTAGCTTGAAAACTGGATAAACAAGGCGTCTTTAATTTCCTTATAGAAGCCGCGGTGCGTCGGTATTTAGGTTTCTGCTCACGCAACTTTTTCAGTATATAAAAAATAGGCTATACAATACTGAGGGGTATCTTATCAGTCTCACAAAATAATTAAGTACATAGCTGTATGATGAAACATGTTTTTTTTCTAAAAGGGTTACACGTTTAATATACTAAGTGACATATAAATCCGAACACCCAGTTTAAATGGTTTTATTTTAATAAAATTTTGTATAAGTACTTAATGAAGCATAATAAGTAAATGATAAACATTTCAAAATCATTGCACTGCTTTAAAGCCCTTTGACCTTTAATAATGTGTGGATGCACCCTGATGTGCTACGCATTCTCCAACGCGCCTAGGCATGCTTCTGATCAGGTGGTCAATGTCCTCCTGTGGTATCTCATTCCAGGCAACCACCAACTCCTCTCGAAGTGCTTCTAGAGTCTGAGGAGGACGTTGCAAATTGAGCAATCTCCTACCCATCATATCCCACACGTGCTCAATTGGGGATAAGTCGGGAGATGTTGGTGGCCATGGTAACAATGTGACATCATTATGTTGAAAGAAGCCTATTGTGACTCTTGCAACATGTGGTCGGGCATTATCTGGATGGAAAGTTGGATCTGCCAGGGTGTCAAGATAGGGTAAAAGATGGGGTTCTAGAACTTCGTGGATATAACGCTGCGCGTTCATGTTACCTCTGATGAAGATTAAAGGTGACCTGGAACCATAAGCTATAGCACCCCAAACCATAACTACAACAGTGTGATGAACATGTCTTTCTACAAAAAACTGTGGATTCCTCCTTTCACCACGTCGCCTTCTAACCCTGGCACGACCATCGTGCATCCCTAAACAAAATCGAGACTCGTCACTAAAGACAATACTGTTCCATTCCTGATCCCAGAGTGACCGTTGTCTGCACCACTCAAGGCAATTACGTCGGTGTTTTCGAGTTAAAGGGAGGACCCAGTGTGGCCGGTATGAAAACAAGCCAAAACTTCTCATTCGTCGGTAAACACTTCGCATGCCAATAGGTCTTCCGTGTTCTGGAAACCATTCATTTGCAATGGACCTGGTAGTGGAGAAACGGTCCCTTAAGGCCAATAATCTTAGGCGGCGATCTCACGGTCTGTTGTTCTAGGCGTCCAGTGCCCCTTGCTCTCAACACCTAACCACAGTGTCTACACTTCTATGCACTCTAACTGCAATTGCCCGAAAAGAAAGTCCAGCTTCCCGAAGGCCCACTATACGGCCCCTATCAAACTCACTAAGTTGACGAAATCGTACAGGTCTCCGTACTCTAGGCATCGTAACCGATCGTAAAGGATGTCAAGAACCAAAATCCGCCAACGTTGATTCTTTACTGCGGCTGAAATATTCATTTCTAGAGCGTTAGTGAATAAAAAAAAAGCAGTATAAAAACCGGAATGTCCAACTGATAAGGCTGAAAATTTGTTCACTTGTTATTTACAGTAAGATAAATACATTCACCAACTTTTATTAAAGTTAAAAAGTTAACGTTTCCAACGGTGAAATCGTTCTTTCAAATAAAAAATTCCTTGTGCCTGAAAAAATGTAAGGACGCTATTTTTGAGACAACCCGCGTAGTCACATCCAAGCTCCCTAGTAGCTTATAATAATGTTTTTCTTCCAAAATCACTTATAAAAGTATCTCAAACAGCTCGGAGTCCACTGTACTATAAGCTGCATTTCCTCACATCGTATGCATAATTCAAACTTCAACTATATGCATAGTATGGTGTCTCTCATCCGTAACGCTGTAAAGTGGTTTCATAACGCGCGGTGCCAGACCGCAGCACACAGCATCGCGCACGGCACTCAGGGTGGGCGGTTACGTCATCATAAAGTATCCTGAATTTTCCATCCGGAGCAGCACAAATCAACGAGGCGCGTGGGAGGTCGCGGTGGTGGTGGATGGCCTTAACGGCGGCTCCTATTCAATGAAGCGCAGGGCGGGACTGGCTCGCGGCGCATTATTGTATCGGGAGACACACCCTCCACAAAAGTTGGCCTAATAAACAAGGTTAAAAATCGCTGTAAAATAAAATGATCTCGAAATACTTATAGCACTGAGAGAGGCAGTTCATTACGCGTAACATTTGTTTAATTATTCTAAGTAACTAAATTATTAGGCTTAATCAAGCTATACTATAACTATCTAAAACTGTAATGACTCATCGTGAACATCACTTAACTACCAGTAGTCGGCTGTTCATAGGCGGGGTATGAATGTTTAACATGGGTGAACTAGATTTGTCACATGCTTAATAAAGAGTGGTTTGAAACATATTGTAAGTCAAAAATTTGGGAATTACCTTTATTCATCGTCGCTTCCACTTACATCTGACAGTAATAAACTGTCGCTATCGCTTTCCTCGTTGAAATTGAGACTATAACTGGCTCTATGATGGTGTCGATGTGGTGGTCAAGCTGCCACATTTTTGTTTCTTCCTTCACAACATGACGGTTAGCATTCTGCCAAGTTTCGGGCGTTTCTAGCTGTATGGAAGTCTCAAGTAAAACCTTAACGTCTGGTAATTTGAAGGTTGTGTTATGGCGCGCAATATAACCCTTCACATGAGCCCAGGTGAGCTCTATTGGGTTCAGTTCATAGTGGTAGGGCGGTAACCGCAGCACAGTGACGCCACATTGACGGGCCATCTCCTCAGTCACGTAACTAATGTTCTCAGGTTTGTGCTGTTTAATTTTTTCATACAATTCCGCTTTCACACATGAATCGTCAAACGGGATTCCTTTTTCGCGCAACCATTGCTGCATGTCACTGTTTCGAGATCCCATAGTCGGTACACGTTCGGCTCGACGACTATGGTAGGAAGCATTATCCATGACACAACTCGCTGAAGCACCCCTTGAAACCAGCTCTCGAAGCAGCTGGCATTCATTTCGTCATGGTAATCACCTCCTTTCTTAGAGACGAAAATCAAGTCACACTCTTCTAAAAAGCCACTATCGCTACCAATATGAGTTACGATCAATCTTTGACCTTTCCCTGGCGGTCCACGAAGACCTGTTGACTAACCTTCAATGCTTGCTTGTCGGTTACTCACTACGTTTTTGTCTATCCAGGTTTTTTTAAATGTGTGACCTGCATTTACCCATGTCTCGTCCAAATAATAGATTTTTCTGCTTTGTCGCCTATATTCAATCATTTCGCGTAGGTATTTTCGACGCCAGGCGACTATTTCAGGTCTCTCTATCAATACTGACTTCCGATTACGCGTTTCGTAACGAAAATTAATTTCGTGCAGGGATTTCCTCATTACCTCGACGCTCATTTGGGGTATAATTTCATTTTCCTTGATCGCTGCATGTACAGCCTTGAGGGTTGGTATCTCATTCCTAAAGAAGAATGAATGTACGGTTCGCCTTAACGCCATTTTGCTACGGCTTTCGTCCCTTCAAATTAAACTTTGGATCAGTAGTAGCTCCAGTTTTCTTCTTTTCATGCACCACCCTGCGAATGGTCCACTCTTTAACACCTGTCATACTTTCACAACGCGCAAGTGCATCTCCCTGCGACATAGTTTTGTTCAGATAATTGAACACGTTGAGCACGATTTATTTCGCGTCCCTCTTCAGTGCTTTACGAAGCCGTCTACTTGTTCCCTGGCTTTCAGTACTTCCACTCGTGCCATTTGTACTCTCCATGGTTAAGTATAACCAAAACAGTAACCACAGAAACCACAACAATAACAATCACACAACAATTCTTATAAAAACACACAATATGCGATCGCTCAACGAAACACGTTCCAATGCGTTGCCGACGCCTATGAGTCTACCGGTCGAGGCGCGTCTTTGATTTCATTGGTTCTACCGGCGGAGAACAATCAGCCATTATTTCCATCTCTGTCTGTGCTGTTGACCACCGCAAAGCCACAGAAACGACATATGTCGTACGCTATACGGCTGTACTGGAAGGAAGCCGGGATCGAGCTCTGATCACGTGTTGATCACGCGTATGAGTCATTACAGTTTTAAATAGTTGAAACATATCAAAGCATGAACATGTATTATTAAGCTAGTTAGTTTATGTAATTTAGTTTATGGAGTATTAGGTCAAATAAGTATTTTCATAAAAACAGTTAAACTGTTCATTTGAATGGCGGACTCAGCACTGCCCGGCCTTTCATTCCTGAACGATCGCGAGTATTGTTTTATTATTAGAAATAACAGTACAATATTTATGCATATGATTAGGTGGCCTTATTTAGTTTCAGGTATGGCTTTCCCTACTTTTTGAATTTAAAACAAAGAATTGATTCTAATGAATGATGATATATTATAACCTGTTTCTGGACAAACAGACAAATAGGTGGTAAAGCTTGATCCCATATACATTTTTTTATAAGAAAACTTACCTTGCAAGTGCTAAATCCCAGTTTGTGGGCCTCTCTATGAGTTGTGGACCTCGAAATTCTCCTTCCAACAGCGTCACTCCACAGAGCACTTAATTGTGAATAATTGGCATGCCTGTTTTTCACGATTATTCTTCTGAATGCTCTTCGGTCGGCATTTGTGATATTACTTTTTCCACATATCGTGGCTTAATATTAACTGAACCAGTTACGTTATATCTTCTAACAATATTTCTCACACTGTACTGCGATAAGTCTAACAAAGTTCATTATCAAAATATTCATTGTTAATATTTTAAACCTATAACACCCTGTTACATTTTTATTATTTGTGTTTGATAAGAAAATACTAAGATTTCAATAGTTGGGCCAACTGAAGTGGGAAGAGGCTCGTATATGGGATCAAGTTTTATCAATTATTTGTTGACAAACAAGTTATATCACCATTCACTATCAACAGTTCTTTGTTTTAAATTCAGAAAGTAAAACTAAAGTGAACTAATTAAAGAGATATTAAAACAGGTACATGGGAATGCTATTTTCGAGCAAATTAGTTTAATAGTATATTACTTTCAATCAAACTGGTTCCAGATTATTCAATGTAATTAGGCCGAATAATTTAGCTACTTAGAATAACTAAACAAATATTACAACTACTTATTAGGTTATTCGGAAAGTTCTTGCGGTTTTTAACTTTCAAATTTAAAGATATATCTAGGAATGCACTTTTCATCACATACAACGACTAGATAGAGCGAAAAACGCACTAGTCAAAGTGTTATAAATAAATTGTAGTGTAAAATACATCATTTAAAATATAAATAACAAAAACCGCAAGAACTTTCCGAACAACCTAATTTTTCTCAGTGTACCTGAAAAAATATATACAGGGTGTCCGCAAAGTTGTGGTTTCCCTTTTCAGAAACAACTACCCTTGAAATAACAAAGGTAATGTGTAGTGAAACGAGGGCGACCAAGTAAAAAAAAATAAAGGAAAAAGTACTCACTCTCCAGTTGGCGAGAAGGGCTAAGTACGTCTCTGCCCGAAATCATACCGCCCCAACAGAAAATGAAATCAGCTGAAGCGCTACCGAGCAGACGCAGAAACCACATTGATTGTCTTACACTTGATGGCACATCTTCTAACAAGGAAGGCAAAATGTTGCGTGAAAAGTCTAGGTATTGCATCCCGTCCAATCGATTTGGGAGAATAAATGGTCCAATAAGCTTACCGTTCACCATGCCAGCCCAAAGATTCACCGAAAATGTGCCCGACGGACAGCGTGCGGATTTTCTACTGACCAAACATGAGTGTTGCGATAGTTATTCACCCCATTACGCGTGAACGTAGATTCGTCTGTCACCAGTATGCACTTCAAAAAGTCCAGATTATTGTCATGTTGATGCAACAACCGCTCACAAAACCGCACTCTTGCTGGAAAATCGTCTGGTTGAAGGGCCTGTACACGTTGGACGTGAAACATATACAGCCCCTCTTCACGCAGCGTTTGCCACACTTTAGTTTTTGATACTTGCACTTCTCTAGCCACGTCTCTAGTGCTTGTTTTTTTTAAACACAATCGATTATACGAGTTCGTTTACCTCTACACGGGTGACTGTAACCGTCGGTTGAAGGTTACATACTAACCTGACCCAGTTGTGCCGCCGGGTTGAGACCTTGTACCAGTCGGGGATATCGCGGCGGGTCGCGGCTACAGGACGGTATTCAGATATTTTTGATGTTGCAGAGCCCTTTATCTCGGTTCCCTTAAGACATTGGTGTATATGGTACTAAGAAAAATTGCTTATGTTTTCAAGATCTACACGTCGTGTAAAGGAAAACCCCAACTTTGCGGACACCCTGTATATATAATTTATTTCGTTACGTCCGGTATCCACTAGCTTAGCAAACAGCACGTATACAAATGACGATTGTATAATTTTAGAGTACGGTCCTGTGTTAGCAACAGAGCTGTATCGATCGTACGCTGACGTCAGCAGATGATGCAGATCCCGCCGCCACTGGGTGCACGCCGCGCTTCCCGGGACCTTCCCGCCCAATATTTCCATTCATGAGATAGGATGACTGCCGATGGCGGCCAGGAATCGATTTGTCGAAAAAGCACAATGATGCAGTTTTTGATTGTATTCAAGCCACAAACTTATTCATAGAGTTTGCGAACGATACATTTGAGAATAATAAAGTTTGCCTCTCAATATTTTTGGGCCTTCAAACCGATATTCTTTTTGAGCAGTTAGCACACTAACGTATTTCCTAAAAGTACAACAAATCGTGTCTACATAACTATGCTTGATATTTTTCGTTCTATTTGCATTTCATTTAACATACGTCCTAAAAGTTTTAGCACAAAATTCATTGGCTTTAATTTTAACAAACCCAAAATAATATCAAGTTGCCTTTGGAAACAAAAGTTTATTTACTCAGTCGGTTGACATTTATTGAATTTTGAGACATTCGAAGAATGTTGCGTCTGGTAGAGCAGAATGGACCACTCCAAATAATTCGATAGTACGAGCCCCTTCCCACTTCAGCTGGCCCAACTATTGAAATCTTAGTTTTTTTCTTATCAAACACAAATAATAAAAATGCAGCAGGGTGTTATAGGTTTAAAATATTAACAATGAATATTTTGATAATATACAGGGTGTCCGCAAAGTTGAGGTTTTCCTTTACACGACGTGTAGATCTTGAAAACATAAGCAATTTTTCTTAGTACCATATACACCAATGTCTTAAGGGAACCGAGATAATGTCCTCTGCAACATCAAAAATATCTGAATACCGTCCTGTAGACGCGACCCGCGACATCCCCGAGTGGTACTAGGACACTAGCTCAACCCGGCGACAGAACTGGGTCGGGGTCAGTGTGTCAGGTCAGTATGCAACCTTCAACCGACGGTTACGGTCACGCGTGTAGAGGTAATCGCGTAGACGAGCATCCCTCAACAAGCGCTAGAGACGTAGCTAGAGAAGTGCAAGTATCAAAAACTAAAGTGTGGCAAACGCTGCGTGAAGAGGGGCTGTATCCGTTTCACGTCCAACGTGTACAAGCCCTGCAACCTGACGATTTTCCAGCAAGAGTGCGGTTTTGTGAGTGGTTGTTGCATCAACATGACAATAATCCGGACTTTTTGAAGTGCATATTGGTGACAGACGAATCTACGTTCACGCGTAATGGGGTTAATAACTTTCGCAACACTCATGTTTGGTCAGAAAATCCGCACGCTGTCCGTCGAGCACATTTTCAACAAACATTTTCGGTGATTGTTTGGTCTGGCATGGTGAACGGTATGCTCATTGGACCATTTATTCTCCCAAATCAATTGGACGGGATGTAATACCTAGACTTTTTACGCAACATTTTGCCATCCTTGTTAGAAGATGTGCCATTAAGTGTAAGACAATCAATGTGGTTTCTGCACGATGGTGCACCGCCCCATTTTAGACGCGAAGTGCGTGAGTTTTTGAATGAATTATTTCCGAATAGGTGGACCCGTAGCGTGCCCTCCGCGATCTCCAGACTTAACACCATGTGATTTTTTTCTTTGGGGAGAAATGAAACGCTTAGTGTACAAAACTGAAATGCATACGGTTGACGAACTTCGTTTCAGAATTGAACAAGCTGGTGCTTTCATTCGGGGGAGGGACTCCATTCTCAAAGCCTGCACCGATGCTTGGCTACGTCGTGCACGTGCCTGTGTTTTTGAATCAAACGGCGATAACTTCGAACAATACCTATAAAGTACGTTTACCTAAAAACTGAAAACGCGGCAACGCCGTTATTTTTTTACCTCTGTTCGTGGTCCGCACCACCGCCAGCGTCTGCTCGGTAGCGCATCAGCTGATTTCATTTTCTGTTGGAGCGGTATGATTTCGGGCAGAGACGTACTTAGCCCTTCTCGTCAACTGGAGAGTGAGTACTTTTTCCGTTATTTTTTTTTTGGTTGGCCGCCCTCGTTTCACTACACATTACCTTTGTTATTTCAAGGGTAGTTGTTTCTGAAAAGGAAAACCCCATCTTTGCGGACACCCTGTATAGTAGAAAACACCAACTTTATCGCTCCCTAATCAAATTTATCAACCTACTTTACTCATATTAGCAAATTTCGACGGAATAATTGTAAAGTTTGGTTTTATTCGTGCAAGCTGTTCAAGGGCGTATTTAAAACATGAACGTATAAAATGGGTACACCAATTGTTGTGGGAAAACTTTTTATTTGACAACAAAGAATGAGAAAACGTATTTTTTGGGATTCAATCCAAAGTGTGAAACTTTTCATATAAGATTTTTAGGTATTTATGAGACCTACAAAATGAGACCACACGTAAAAAGATTCGCCTGATTGCAGAAATATTATGGCCGAACAACTAGGCAAAATGCAGGTTTTGGCACAATGCGACGATAATTTCAGTTTTTTGAGAATGTCTAATTGTTTATCCCAAAACTCCTGTTTTACGGTCATCACTACTAGTTTACTGAGCAATATGCATTGTTCGTTCAAAGAGCATTTAATAGCTTGTGTTTTTCTTTTGATATGAATCACATCATAAACCATTCCGAAAGATAAATGTTATTTTTATGCGAAAAACAAAGGTTATGTTTTTTCTTCTAAACAAATTCAAACATTTCGTATTTGTGAATAATCGAACAAATGCGCTACGATATTCGAAAAACATACCTTATTATACACATTTGATCTTATGTTCGAAACTTAAATCTCTGGGATTAAGCAATATGGCTGTAAATTTCTTCAATAGCTACCTGTCAGGCAGATCCCAGTGCACAGAATTTAATCGGCTCATATCTCAGTTTCGTAGTATTACCAGAGGTGTGTCACAGGGTAGTATTTTAGGACCTTTGTTGTTTTCACTGTATACGTCAAATTTGAAAAGTCAGTTGGAATTTTGCGGTACACATCAATATGCAGGTGATACACAATTGTATACTAAGTGACATATAAATCCGAACACCCAGTTTAAATGGTTTTATTTTAATAAAATTTTGTATAAGTACTTAATGAAGCATAATAAGTAAACGATAAAGATTTCAAAATGATTGCACTGCTTTAAAGCCCTTTGACCTTTAATAATGTGTGGATGCACCCTGATGTGCTACGCATTCTCCAACGCGCCTAGGCATGCTTCTGATCAGGTGGTCAATGTCCTCCTGTGGTATCTCATTCCAGGCAACCACCAACTCCTCTCGAAGTGTTTCTAGTAGTCTGAGGAGGACGTTGCAAATTGGGCAATCTCCTACCCATCATATCCCACACGTGCTCAATTGGGGATAAGTCGGGAGATCTTGGTGGCCATGGTAACAATGTGACATCATTATGTTGAAAGAAGTCTATTGTGACTCTTGCAACATGTGGTCGGGCATTATCTTGTTGGAAAGTTGGATCTGCCACGGTGTCAAGATAGGGTAAAAGATGGGGTTCTAGAACTTCGTGGATATAACGCTGCGCGTTCATGTTACCTCTGATGAAGATTAAAGGTGACCTGGAACCATAAGCTTTAACACCCCAAACCATAACTCCAACAGTGTGATGAACATGTCTTTCAACAAAAAACTGTGGATTCCTCCTTTCACCACGTCGCCTTCTAACCCTGGCACGACCATCGTGCATGCCTAAACAAAATCGAGACTCGTCACTAAAGACAATACTGTTCCACTCTTGATCCCAGAGTGACCGTTGTCTGCACCACTCAAGGCGGTTACGTCGGTGTTCTCGAGTTAAAGGGAGGACCCAGTGTGGCCGGTATGAAAACAAGCCAAAACTTCTCATTCGTCGGTAAACACTTCGCATGCCAATAGGTCTTCCGTGTTCTGCAAACCATTCATTTGCAATGGACCTGGTAGTGGAGAAACGGTCCCTTAAGGCCAATAATCTTAGGCGGCGATCTTCACGGTCTGTTGTTCTACGGCGGCGTCCAGTGCCCCTTGCTCTTTGCGGCCTTCTCGAAGCCATGCCTGACAACACCTAACCACAGTGTCTACACTTCTTTGCACTCTAACTGCAATTGCCCGAAAAGAAAGTCCAGCTTCCCGAAGTCCCACTATACGGCCCCTATCAAACTCACTAAGTTGACGAAATCGTACAGGTCTCCGTACTCTCTAGGCATCGTAACCGATCGTAAAGGATGTCAAGAACCAAAATCCGCAACGTTGATTCTTTACTGCGGCTGAAATATTCATTTTTAGAGCGTTAGTGAATTAAAAAAAAGCAGTATAAAAACCGGAATGCCCAACTGATGAGGCTAAACATTTTTTCACTTATTATTTACAGTAAGATAAATACATTCACCAATTTTTATTAAAATAAAACCATTTAAACTGGGTGTTCGGATTTATATGTCACTTAGTATACTTTGAAGGAATTGCTTTATTTTTTGAAAGCAAAAGGTAAAACGTTTTTTTATAAATATGGACTATTATTTTATTCTCCGCTACATTCTATATGCAACAATTATAATTCCATAGCAGACAGTTCTGGCATTTATTTTGATTGTATCAGTAAGATCTTGTCGAATTTCAGGTACTATTATAATAGCTAATTCTGTTTTTTAAGTTAGTTTTAGGTATAATAATAATAATATTTATTTACTCTAAAATATAGGGAACATGAAACGAGTAAATAAATATAATATATCCATAGGAGGACAACGCCTGTGCATGGATCATATGTATGTTGAATTGCAAAATATAATAAAATAGAGAGAAAGAAGAAATTATTGGTAAGAATGGTAGAGCATTTATTGTGTAATATTTGAGATTATTTTATTAATTTGATTTCTTCCAATCGTGTTAATAAATTTTTTAATTTTTTTTTGAAGCTTAATGTATTGCGTAAATGTTTTAAATTATTTGGTAAATGTTCGTACAATTTTGGAGCTATATACAGGTGACATCGTTTCATTAGGGATTTGTTTGGTTTAGGAACATTTTTTGCGCGTAATTTATATCTGGTTTTATGATTATGTTTAATTATGTCGTGTTCACTAATAGTTTTGTGATAATGAGTGATGGTATGTAAGAAGTAAAGTTGTTTAGTATCGTATACTTGTGCATCATTATATAAGTCATTAGTTGGGTATAATTTTGATTTGCCTAACATTGATTTTAAAATTCTTCTTTGAAGTACATCTAAATCGTTAAAGTATGTCGTGCATGCAGCACCCCACACTACTATACCATATGTTATGTGTGGCTCGACTAAAGCTTGATATATTATTCGTAGATAATATTCAGTTAATATACCGGTTAGAAATTTTATTTTATATGCTATGAATCTAATTTTACTTTAGTATGTGAGAAATATGTACATCCCATCTCAAGTGGGGATCTAGATAAATTCCTAAATATTTTGTATCATTAACTCTATTGATTTTTATATTTTTATCATTTACCTTAAACCGAAGGTGGTTATATTTTGGTAGATGATTAGATAGTGATGAAAATGGTAAAAAATGAGTTTTAGTAAAGTTAATTGTTAATTTTCGGTTATTAAACCACTGAATAATTTTGCAAAAGTCATTTTGGATAATATCTTTTAAGTCGTTCCAATCCTTACCTTTATAGAGTATAGCAGTATCGTCTGCAAAACTGACTATTTTACCAGTACTGTTAATTTTGAATATATCGTTTAAATAAATATTGAATAACAGAGGACCCAAAATTGTACCTTGTGGAACACCACATTTAACAAACATTTCTTTACTATACGAGCTTAATAATTTTACTGATTGCGGTCTATTTGATAAATAATTTTCCATTAAAGTATACATCTTTCCACGAAAACCTATTCTTTCTAAGATTTCCAAAAGTATATTGTGGTTAACTGTGTCAAACGCTTTTTGTAAGTCCACAAATACGCATATCGATGGTACTTTTCCATCTATATTTTGGGTTATTTCATCTACAATACTTAATACCCCATCTGTTGTAGATTTGCCCGCTATAAAACCATATTGATTTGAATTTAGAATTTTGAATTTATTGAGAAAATTAATCATTTTATTAAGGAGTAATTTCTCAAAAACTTTAGCTAAACTTGATATAAGTGAAATAGGTCGATAGTTAGTGACGTCCGTATTATCATTAGATTTATAGATAGGTATGATGATTGCTGTCTTGAAAGCTGATGGAAATACTCCAGATTGGAAGGATTTGTTAATGATATAAGCAAGTGGTTCTGTTATTTGTTTGGCCAGTATCTTTAGATGTTCAGCTCTAATTTCGTCAACTCCAGGGCTTTTTTTATTTTTTAGAGTCATAATGGCATTGAAAACATCCTGATAGTCTACTTCAGTTAATACAAATGAATTATTCAGTCTTGTTTCACGCAGATGAATATCAGTATTTTGTTTGATATTATTTGCTAAGTTTCCTCCTATATTCGTGAAAAATTCTATGAACTCATCACATATTTGCTGAATATTGTCTGTTTTCTGTCCTGTTTTTGTTTTTATTTCATTAATATTGTTTTTTGAATAGGATGACTTATTGATATATCATTGACAGTGGACCATAGGTGTCTAGAGTCATGTGAATTATTATTCAATTGTTTTATATAGTATTTTTTTTTTGCTTTTCTCAAAAGGTCTATAAATTTGTTTTTATACTGATTATAATGATCTATATTTTCTTTCGTGGGTAAATATTTCATGATTTTATACAGTCTTTCTTTTTCGTTTGCAGATTTTATTAGTCCTTTGGTCATCCAATCATTTCTGCTTTTTTCCTTGTGACTTATTTTAACCTTATTAGTACTAACTTCAATTACTTTTTGAATTTTGTGTATTAATAAATTTGTAGCTTCGTCTAAAGAATTTGTTAAAAAAATTTCGTCCCACGATTCCGTTTGTGCGTTAAATATTAATTTTGAGTTGTCAGTGAAATATTTGTATTCAAGGTTTCTTTCATTTTTTGCCCTTGGGCAGTTCTGGTTTTTATTTTGTGAAGATATCAATAATACAGTGGAATAATGATCTGTAATATCGGTTTCATAGATAATAGGCATGTAAGAAAAAATATTGGAAATATCCTTTATAAAGCAGTGATCAATGCAGGTTTTACTGGTGGGTCGTGTTACTTTATTTATGTATGATAAAAAACCATTACTTGATAAAATGTTTAAATATTCTTTCACCATAGAATTTTCCTCTAAAATGTTTATATTGATGTCGCCTATAAATATTTGATTATGAGGGTGATTATTTTCATTGTTTTTTAATAGTTCATCTATGTCTCTTATAAATGTATGAGGATCTGAAGATGGTGGTCGGTAAACACAAGTAATTTTCACTCTACGATTTTCAATTTGCATTGTTAGATTGATACCTTTTAGTTCATTGTTGATTGTAAATATGGTATGGTTATAAGGCAGATTGTTTCGTACATACACCATCACTCCATCGTTTTGATTATGGTTACCAAAATTATACAATGTATATGTATGTATTATAAGTAAAGATACCATTATATTGTCCTCTAATTGGAATAGTTCTGTTGGGCAATTATGTATAAAATAAAAAAAATAAATAAATGAGGCATGCTTAACATGTTTGAAGACAGCCTGAGCCCCCGCCCCCTCGTATACGCCTCTGAGTTAAACAATTTCCGAAAGCTGATTAGAGCAAAACGCGTTTACTGCTTATACCAAATAGAAGCTTATTGATCCCGTTACATCACTGAGGTGACTTGTTTTCGTTTCACAAACGACGAAAAGTTCAAACTGTTATCGTTACCTGAAATGTCTGAACAAGACCGCAAACGTTACATAACCGCCTTTATCTCTCGGATAATTGAGACAGGCAGCTTTCTCGAGCAGCCATTCCTAGAGACGTTGCTACTGGAGAATCGACGGTGCGTTAGGTAATATTGACGTAAATCTTGAGATGTCAAGAACAATAACGGCGAATGCTTTCGAGATCTGATAAACAAATGACGTCTGGGCGGCAATGCATTCTAATTATGCATTTACTTCCTACGGCACTGGTTCGAGAAGTATTGAAATCGGAAAAACGAATTCACCTTTGAAAACGTTGACATTTTTAACATGATTTTATTAGCCTCACTCACAATTCTTTGTGTCTTCCAATGATGTTGGTTGAGTAGCATAGATTTTGCTTTTTAAATGACCCCACATAAAGAAATCCAAAGGTTATGAATCTGGTGATCTTGGGGACCATTCAATGGCACCTCTTCAATCCATCGATCTGGAAACGTCTGATCTGAATATTGTCGAACACGTAATGCGTAATGTGGTAGGGCTCCATCCTGTTGGAACATCAACCTATTCGCAATGTACCGCCGATCATTCCGATTTTCAATTATGGCTGTTAATGCAGGATGTATGGCGTCTTCCAGTAATTCCAAATACATTTCACCGGTCACATTTCCAGGTAAGAAAAAAGGACCAACTAAATGATCGCGAAAAATACCAGCCCAAATATTTAATTTTTGTGGCTTCTGTGTATGAACCTCATGATACATTCTGGTAGCCATCTACGACTCTTGCAATAGTGGCACCATCGGGCGTTGATGCTGAGTACTTATCTGGCCGCCCTCGTATCTACATATACAGAGTGATTCAGATAAAGGTAGCAATATTTCCCGGGCATGAAGTAGATGAAAAAATAACATAAAAGGGTTTTATAATGTCGGATCCTTAAATGCTCTCTTATCGAGATACTGCGGGATGACGTAATTTCTAAATAAAAAAATATGTCTTCAGAGTGGATTAAACTATTGACCATATATTTTGTACTTGTAATACTGGCATGATAACCAATTCATACAAATTAATGTTTTCGTGCCTGAGACTACACTACAGTATATTCAGATAAGAGATAGACCGGACATAAACAAGACCATGTGATCATCGAACGCTGTAACATTCGGCAGGGACGTATTAAGAGTCACGCAGTACATATTTTAGATAGTAGATGCTGCTTTGCGTAACTTTGTAGTAAATTAGCACAATTCGATGTGTATACGATTGGTGATGGATATAGGATCATGTGGGGGTGGGGTAAGAAATTTATAATGATGCAAATATACATAAGGGTTTCAAAATTTTCGCTTCGATTTCCAGCTTCGGATGTCGCCTGATGTTTGGTGAAATACAGTCGAATATAATCTCAAAATGGCGTTTAAATTAGCCTAAATTAAAAATAATCGTATATCTCTTAAAATTGCTTTTAGAATATTGATTAGTATATTTTTTGATTTCTAGGTAAATATGTAACCAAATTAAAACGTTCAAAACGTAAAAAAATGTGCATGGTTGAACATTGTCAGAAAGTAGATTCTTGAATAGGTTTTGCCAAAATGGGTTAAAAAATGTCAATAATTAATTAAAAAATACAGTAGCTTTATAATTACTTATAACTTACCGAATTTGATGAACGACACCTTTTATTGGAAAGATGAGCTTGATGAGCTTTCATCATCGCTACTGCCTGAAGCACCAACGTCAATAATGAATGGCTCGACTTGTTCCTCTAAAATATTGTCCAGTTCCCACATTCTCTTTTCAACTTTGTCTTTCACGTGCTTAATACAGTTTTCCCATTTTTGCGCTGTTATTAATTCTAGTGCTTCTTTGAAAAGTCCTTTGAGGTCACAAAATTTAAAAGTTGTATTGTGCTTAGCTATATAATTTTTAACCTCTGCCCATATGAGCTCAATGAGATTGAGCTCGCAATGGTATGGAGGTAAACGGAGCACAGTTTTATTTTGACTTGCAGCCATTTCGTCAATGGCGTATTTTTGATATTCCGCCTTGTGATCCTTGACAATTCTTAATAATTGTACTTTCAGCATTGCTTCTTCAACGTTGATATTTTTCGAGCGGAGCCAATTTTGAACATCAACTTTCCTTGAAGCCGTTGTTGGGACCTTCTCCATTCTTCGAGAATGATCAGGCGCATTATCCAACACAATTACTGCGTTTTCCTCTAAGTTCGGTAAAATTTTTGAAAACCACTGTTCAAACGATTCGCCATTCATTTCCTCTTGGTAATCTCCAGTTTTCTTAGACTCAAAGCACCACAGACCGTCAACAACAAATCCATCCTCACTGCCAATATGGCAGATAATGAGCCTTTTCCCTTTACCTGGAAATCGAAGTACTAACTGGTGTAGATTTATTTCAATAAGCGAACCTTTTTCAAATGTTTTCATCACATTCAGCGAAAAAACATTGAGACATGAGTATCAGATTGCTATAATTGGGATTATTTAGTCATATTGAAAGAAAGAATATTGAACGTCGTATGATTACTCAGCGCTTCACAATTTAAAGTTATAAACCTTTAAAAAATGAATGATCAGGAATCTGAAATACGCGCAAATATTAATATTAACAAATTATAACTTTATAAAACTTGAAGTATGAATTAAAATGATTAGAAATATTAGGAACGGTACACAATATAAAACTTAGTAACTTTTTTTAAGTTTATAATATTCGACATATTTTAAGATTATATTAAAAAATTATTGAAATATCGAAAGCACATAAAAACATGGCTTAAAAAAATTCTAACAATTGAAAATGACAATAAAACATCCACGCATTTTATCGAAAGTTATAAAAGTTTTGTTACTTGTAATATGTTTTATCTGCCCCCTGGAATTAATGTTTAGAACCTTGTTCCCAAGGTTTGAAAAACATCCGATTGTTGTCTATTACTCGTATTTACCTGCTGGATTTTTAATCCGGTGGACAGTCCATCTAGAAAGGCCCTCCTGGTTGAAGTTACAGAATCATCAACCCATACTTTACTTGTAGTGTGTCCTGCGTTTACCCACGTTTCATCAAGGTAATAAATCTTCCTGTTTTGATTTCTATATTTCCCAATTTTTGTTAAATAATCCCTCCTCCATAGCACAATTTCTTCTCTATCCAGTAGTAAACTATTACGACCCCGTTTTTTCCATTTGAAATTTAAATGCTTCAGTAACGCATGGAAAGTTGATCGTTTGAAATTTGGCAACGTTGTATCCCCATTTACCTCCTGCAGTACTTTATCTATAGTAGGTATTTCATTCTTAAAGAAGAATTCATGCATTTTCCTCCTAATCGCATGCTTATCAGCTTCATCCAATGATTTAACAATACTTTTGCGATGTTTACTGGTCATTGGCTCAGAAAAGGTGATTTTTTTTGTATTGTCTTAACACATTAAACACTGATGCGCGACACACCCCAACTTTGTGAGAAACCTTCACAACAATTTATTTGATGGTTGATGCCTCGTTCTCCTCGCGCTCGATCTTATATGTATTCAAAATGACCTCTTTCATTTCTGCACTCAGGTGTCTTTTTTTAGAGCGTTTCCTAGGTGGACTACAGGAGTTTACAACTTCATCGGCAGTATCTGTACTACTGGGCATTTTGCGCAAGCAGTTGATAACAATAACAATCAATAACAAGGTATAACAATAACAACGACAAACTCAACAACTTAATAAGATAACAAACGAAAACGTCCAAAGAAATATCAAATTGCAATGATGCACACGACATACGTAACACGTCTGAACCTGAATGTGACTCTGCCTTGATACGACTGCTCTGCCGCTCGGCATAGGCATTTAATTGCGAATTGACCAATGAGGGCTCCTGTTTTACGTCGAGACGGCGGCGTTAGCGTCAAAATCACCCGAACCTTTTGTTTACATCCGGTCTATCTCTTATCTGAATATACTGTAGTAGCATAGAAATTGGTAAATTGTCACCCGAGTAAAGAGAAAAGAAAAGTATTTTCTACCTCACTAGCTCCTTTGCAACACTTATTGCATTGTTGAATAATGTTTTTAATTTTGCCTAAATTCGGTTTACATATTTAAGGTAATACTTGTAAAAACCGTTCTACATTAATTCTGGGATTAGAATCGGACCAATATCGGCAGTTATGACGATTTACTACGCCATTTAACAAAAAGGAACATTCGTCGGAAAATCAAGTGTTGAATAGAAAATGTTCATCGCTTATAATTCGTTAACTCACATCTTCACAAAATTGTAATCGCCGATGAAGATGGTCTTCATTAAGTTCTTGTACCAGGTGAATTTTATACGGATGAAAACTATGGGCCTTTAGAATCCGTTGGACAGTACATCGACTGACACCACACACAGTCTCCAATTTGCGGGTACTTAACGTAAGATCTACATAAACTTCCTCACTTCTATTGCTTCGTTCCTTATGGGATTTTCAATGTTGCGTTTTTTATTGGCGACTGACCCAGTTTTCCTAAATTTAGCTACAAGTTCTAGAACATATTTTCGATGCACGTTACTGTTCTCATGTCGCTAATTAAATATTTCTGCTGTTCTATTAGCGCACTGATTATTAAATATAAAAATATTACGATAATTTTAACTCTTTCTGTTGTGGAATATACCGTCGTTAATTTATGTAATAAAGCGTTACAAGTTATTTTAGCAACAAAGTTTGGTCAAATCAATCGCAAACTATGTACTAAATTCCTATTTAAAATAAGTACGAGATATTTCCTTATCTTTCTTCAAGAAATAACTTTTTGGCCACCCTTATTGCAAGAAAACCGTGGGTGATAGAAAAAATCGAATGCTATTGACAGCATCAATCATAAATTACACTGATCAACAGCCAAAAATATCCCAAATAAAATCAACAAAATATTACTATTTTTAATGTGCTAAAACCGGAATGAAACTTATTTTTTCAATATTAGTTCAAGTTTTAGAGATACGGTAATTATATGTGTTCCTGCTGTGACAGTGTTAATACTGTAATTCTGTAATTCACAAGAATGCACGTGCTACATTTTTATATTCGGCAATGAAAGATGATGTAATCGGCATGATTGTGTTACGTTATACATATGTGTACATTATATTGTTTTATATTAGCCTCAGTTGGCTGACAGCGTTCATGCAAGATGTCTCGAAAGTGTGTAAACAATCCAGATCAGTTTTGTTACGTGTGTGGTGATGTGACTTTTGCGTCTCAGAGACGGTCTATTAGGTACTCCACTAATAACAAAGGCATATCAGCTTTATTTCGGTTGTAAACTAGGTGATCAAGACAAACAGTGGGCGCCCCACATCTGCTGTAATACATGTGCTTCAACTCCGAGGAGCTAGTTAAATGGCAAAAAACGGTCTATGCGCTTTGCTGTCCCAATGGTTTGGAGAGAGCCTACAAATCATATTAATGATTGTTACTTTTGCATGGTACCTTGTGTTGGCCACAGGTATGTCCAAGAAAAAAACATCGGTTATTAACTACCCAAACATACCATCTGCGATGAGACCTGTGCCTCACAGTGACGAAAATCCTATTCCAAAACCCCCAGAATCCTACACTTGCGAATCAGAAAACGAATCAGATCATGGCGATCGAGTGATTCGTCAGGAAGAAGATATGCCATCAACGTCAAGAGATCCTGATTTTATACCGAGCACGTCATTCCACCAACCGCACAAAATAACACAGTCAGAATTAAATGATCTTGTAAGAGATTTAGAACTTCCAAAATGTAAGGCAGAGTTACTTGGATCAAGACTGCAGCAGTGGAACTTGTTAGAAGGCGATGTTTCGGTATGTGTTTTTCGTAAACGCCACAAAGACTTAGAACCATTTTTCAATATGGAGAATAACTTGGATTTCTGCAGTAACATTAACGGCTTACTGGCGGCTTTAAATATAAACTATAACCCAGAAGAATGGAGATTGTTTATAGACAGTTCAACATTGAGTCTAAAGGCAGGTTATTGCATATTGGAAATATTTTACCATCTCTTCTTGTAGGGTATGCAGTTCACATGAAAGAATCATATGACAATATGAAGTACCTATTGACATGCATAAAATACGATGAGCACCAATGGCATATTTGTGGCGATTTGAAAGTTGTTGCACTTTTACTTGGGCTGCAGCTAGGCTACACAAAGTTTTGCTGTTTTTTGTGTGAATGGGACAGTCGGGCAAAGGCACTTCATTACACCAGACAAAACTGGCCTGTTCGACAATTCCTAGAGCCATGTCAAAAAAATGTACAGCATATGCCAGTAGTAGATTCGAAAAAAATTTTATTACCACCACTGCATATCAAGTTGGACCTAATGAAAAACTTTGTCAAGGCATTATATAGAGATGGGTCAGCTTTTCAATACCTGCGTCAGAAATTTCCAAGACTAAGTGAGGCAAAGGTTAAAGAAGGTATTTTTGTTGGGCCACAGATTAGAAATATTTTGAAAGATACACAGTTTGAAAACACTTTAACAGGTATTGAAAAAACTGCTTGGAATGATTTCCGTCTGGTGGTCACTAATTTCTTGGGAAATAGAAAAGCTGACAACTATAAAACCCTTGTCAAAAAGATGCTGTGGTCGTATCAAAAGATGGGCTGTAATATGTCTCTTAAGATACATTTCCTACACTCACACCTGGACTTTTTTCGTGACAATTGCGGAGCCGTAAGTGATGAGCACGGCGAACGTTTTCATCAGGATATTTCAACAATGGAAAAAAGGTACCAGGGAAAGTGGAATCCTTCCATTCTTACAGACTACTGTTGGACTCTTGGTAGAGATGCTCCAGAAACGATCCATAAAAGGACAGCAAAAGGACAGCGCATATAGTGATTTTTATAAGTATATGAATCTTGTTACTTTTTTAATATATCCTTAAAAATAAAAAGTTTTTTTTCTAAACCGCAACTAATTTTTTTATTTCATTGTCATTTTTGGATTCAGCGCCCCAAAATTAACAAAGAAGTGCACTTCTCCCACAAGATACAATTAAAAAACTAAAATTTGTTGTCCAGTGTTATTACTTGCTATAGTCGAAATCACGAAAGATGGCGATTACGTCATCATTTTAGTGTGTAGTAAAGACATACGACAGCGATTTGTGAATATATTTAATAAAGTTCCTGATATGTTAGACAGAGACAAACAGAATTTTCTTGTCTAAACAAACTGTATTGCTAATTTGCACGTATCCGACAAAGATAGACGATGTTTTCATGTTGCATGATCGATCATATTTGAAAGATGAATAGTTGGGTTATGTTAAAGCAGGTTATGTTGTTTTCGAGTTATACTTTGGTCTTTGGTGTTCCTGTCTTAAGGTATTCTACTCATAACTGTTTTTTTCAAAACAAAAACTCCCAACTAAAATTATTATTAAGGTATCACTCAAAACCATGAAATAAAGTGAAAATAAAAATAATCAGTGAAATAACCTAACTTCGCAAAACCATAGTATAAATTTGTTGTCATTATGTTTCTGACTCGTGATTTTATCATCGACTTACGTCCATTGATTACTTCAGTTCAATTTATGGTATGACGTAACAGTCACCTTTCGTGATTTGGACTATAAATTAAATTACATAGGTCTTGACAGTGTATCCCTTTCATTTTTCGACAGTTACCTTCATCAAAGAACTCAGTGTGTTTTTCTCAATCAAGAAATATCTCAAGTGACAATAATTCCCTCAGGCGTACCTCAGGGCTCTGTATTGGGGCCGCTTCTGTTCCTCATATATACGTTCGACTTAAGCAAAAGTATTGATAATTCTCATGTCTAGTCATTTGCAGACGATACGCAATTACTCCATTATTTTAACCCAGATAATGTCAATAATACTACTCAAATTTTACAAAACGATGTTAATAAATTAATTAAATACTCTTTAGATCACAATCTACTTATTAATCCACAAAAATCTAAAATGTTATTATTTTGCGCACAAAGAAAAACATACAATGTAACACAGCTCTTGAACATTCAGATAAATAACCAAATCTTGCAATTTTCTGATTCTGCAAAAATTCTTGGTGTTGTTTTTGATACAAAATTAAGGTTTATTGAACATGTTAAAAGTCTATCTCAGAAAACCTACCTACGGCTGCGCAATCTTATAGCAAACAGGTATTTACTAAATTTTAAGTTGCTTAAAAAACTATGTGAAGCATTGGTCATATCTATACTAAATTATTGTAATATCGTATAATAATAATAATAATAATATTTATTCACTCAATGTACAAAGATAACAAACAATATGAGTAAATAAATATAAAATCAAAACAGGCCCAATAGAAGGCATCGCCTGTACATGGACCAATAAATTTAAGTTGAAACTGTAGAATGCAAATGACAAAAAAGGACAAAAATTAGCTACAGTAGATTATGTATTTAGTTGATGTTCATATTTATGAGTTTATGAATTTCAGTCCTAGATATAGAATGTAGCCACTTTTTTAAATTTCTCTTGAAACAATTTCCGAAACGTAAATCTTTTAAGTCTTTAGGTATAATTTCATAAAATTTAGGCGCTAAATAGAGATATGATCGCTGCATTATAGATTTATGCGGTTGAGGAACTACTGTGCCACGAATTTTGTACCTGGTATAATGATTATGTTTAATTTTTTGGTCGGTGTTGACAAATTTATGGTAGTGAGTGATACTGTGTAAGAAATAAAGCTGTCTTATATCATACATTCGAACATCTGCGTATAATTTTTCAGTGGGATAAAGTTTCGGTTTTTTAAATATCATTTTTAGAATACTTTTTTGACAAACCTCTAAATTATAGATATGTGAGGAACATGCAGCTCCCCATGGTAATATACCATATGTGAGATGAGGCTCAATCAGTGCATGGTATAATGTTCGAAGATATTTTTCTGTCAATATATTCCCAAGGTATTTAATTTTGTAGGATACAAATCTAACTTTCTTTAAAATATAATTGACATGGATGTCCCATCGTAAGTGAGGATCCAAGACCAGTCCAAGATATTTTATGTTGGGCACTCTATTAATTTGCATTTTTTGATCATTAATATTGAAGGAGAAATTTGTGTAATTTGGCAGATGTCTAGCATAAGATCCAAATGGTAAAAAATGTGTTTTAGAGTAGTTAATGCTTAATTTTCTACTGTTAAACCACCGAATAATTTTGATAAAATCATTTTCAATTACATTTTTCAGATCAGACCAGTCAGTGCCTTCATATAATATTGCAGTATCATCTGCAAAGCTAGTTATTTTGCCAACACAATTAATTTGGAAAATATCATTTAAATATATATTGAATAACAGCGGACCTAAGACAGTTCCTTGTGGGACACCACACCTAATATACATTTCTTTACTAAATGATCCTGATATCTGCACAGATTGTGGGCGATTTGACAAATAACTTTCGATCAGTGAGTACGCGTTTCCTCTGAAACCAACTCTCTCCAATGCTTCTAATAATAATTTGTGATTAACTGTGTCGAAAGCTTTCTTTAAATCAACAAAAATGCAGATTGAAGGGATTCTGTTATCAATATTTTGATGTATTTGATTTACAATTTTAGTTATTGCGTCCGATGTAGCCTTCCCTTCTGTAAATCCATATTGATTTTCACTTAAAATTTTGAATTTTGTGAGGTATCGAATCATTCTAGTAGATAAAACTTTTTCAAAAACCTTTGCTATACTGGATATTATTGATATTGGTCTATAGTTGTTAACATCTGCTTTTGTTCCTGATTTATGTATCGGTATTATATTACCTTTTTCAAAATTGAGGGATATATGCCAGATTCAAAGCATTTGTTGATTAGGTAAGTGAGTGGTTCTGTTATGTCCTCGGCTATAATTTTCAAATGCTCGCCTTTAATACCATCGAACCCAGGACTTTTCCGATTTTTTAAGGACATAACAGTGGTGTATACTTCACATTGCTCGACTTTATCCAAAATAAATGAGTTCAAAGTTCTTTTTGGAGGCTGAGTATTTTGTACATTTGCTTGTATATTACTTGCTAAATTTTCGCCTATGTCAGTAAAGAATTGTACAAATTCATCGCATATCTGTTGAGTATTTTTTAATACTGTTCCCGATGTTGTATTTAACTCAGTGACACACTCTTTAACTTTTGTTTTCCCAGTAATCTCATCAATAGTTGTCCAAAGCCGCTTAGGATCATTTAAGTTATTATTCAATTTATTTAGGTAATGTTTTCGTTTGGTTTGCCTTACAAGCTCTATAAATTTATTTTTATATTGGTTGTAGCGTTAGTTTCATTACATTATATAGTCTTTCTTTTTCTATTGCCGATGTTATTAATCCTTTGGTAATCCAGGCATTTCTGCTTTTCTCTTTGTGACTAATTATTACTTTATTGGTACTAATATCTATTAGTTTATACTATACTTGTTTAGAGAATTTCACTAAAAACGTTATTCAAGTTATTCAAAACAATTGCATACGATTCATTTTTGGGTTACGTAAATTTGATCATGTATCAGCGAAATATCCCGTTCTAAACTGGTTAAAAATTAATGACATGGTCAAGTATCACTACTCAGTTTTTGATCACAAGTTGCTGCTCACGTCTAAACCTTATTACTTGAAGGAAAACATTTCATTTAATAATGATGTTCACTGTAGAACTCTCAGAGAAAATAATATTAGAATACCCCTGCATACGTCTACACTTTTTAAACGCAGTTTTTCCTACAATGTTGCTATTATTTATAATGACCTTCCTAAAGTATATAAAGAATTTTCATTACCTGTCTTTCGACAAAAAGTTAAAACATTATTACTCAACCCTCCAAACATATAATTTACGTAATCATTCATTCATTTCTTTTTTATTCCATCCTTAATTCAGATTAATAATTTTTTGGTGCATGTGGGTTTGGAAAGTATGCCTTTTTCTCTTTTTTTAAATTTTACTTTCGATGTAATGAACCACATCTGTTTGTGGATAGTGTATTCTTTTGAACATCTGCTAGAGACTATATGGTTAAGTTTAAGAGTAACAGCATGCTAAACTTCGCCGTATAAGTCTGACATTTCGCTATACTACAATGTAATTATTATTATTATTTCCGGCTTTTTGAGTATGTCTTACATAATAACCACCTTGTTTCGTCCATGTCACAAAAAATTATTATAAATTTGTTCACCAGTGTTATGATTGACTGTTCGACCACTGTAATATAAATTCTTGATAATTAAAAATTATTTTCTAATTTTTAGCTACGAAACTTTTTTTTGTTTTTTTTAAACTATTATTTATAACACTTTTACATTCCAGCCTCAAGTCCACCGCCAGCCCGTTTAGAAACATGGTAACTGCGCCTAGCAGCTCCTCGTCCGTCCGAATTTGTATGGGTGGTAAAACTACGCACTTGTTAGGCATAACGATAATCACACCATATTTTTCATAGATATGCCGTTGATAAAAAATATGATACTTCTATTTTATATAGATTGAGATGTTGAGATTTACCATGTATCGAACTCAAGTGAACATACACGATAGCGATAAGACAGCAAGGATGTTATTCACGGCGAAAGAGGAAACCAATAAGTGAGAAGCATTCAATCTGTATTTGATCTGCTTCATACGTTATAAGGGATAAACTCGTTTTCCTCATCTTCGCGGGCCTAAGATGTTTTCTGACAGGCCACGTAAAGGAAATTAAATTAACTTGTGACGTCTGTTGGTAGCAAAGTTAACGCTTACGGAATAAGAGAAGTAGAGTCGCTCTCGAAAAAACAATCTTCTCAGGAACCATATGTTATGGATCCCTTCAAGAGCGACAATGACAATGTATATATATAAAGCTTCCGCCTTTTGTTGGGTATTCCGACAAAATTTAAGCAAGGAGGACTCATTATACTTTTTTTATTCTCTCTAGCTTTCAATGATCTTTGCCATCATCATCAGGAGCTGCAATTACATTGATAACAGTAGCAACAATAGTGTAAAATGAATTTAAATTAACTTTAATTTACGTTAAGGATGAGGGAAACAACAATTAGCAACATCCTCACATACTACTGTAAGTTAATTTAAAATCATTTTACACTATTGTTGCTACTGTTATCAATATAATTGCAGCTCCTGATGATGATGGCAAAGACCATTGAAAGCTAGAGAGAATAAAACAAGTATAAAGAGTCTAGACGACAATGATCAGTTAGGTGAAAAATAAAGCTTCTGCCTTTAGTTGGGTACTTCGACAAAATTCAAGCAATGAGGACTCTTTATACTTTATTAGTCTCCAGCTTTCAGTGGACTTTGCCATCTTCATCAGGAGCTACAAAAACATCGAGAAGAAATAGCAATTATTGTGCAAAATGATTTTAAATTAACTTACAGTAGTATGTGAGATTGTTGCTAAATGTTATTAACGTTTAAATTGAGGGAAACATATAGCGCCTGGTGATATATATATACAGTGTGTCCCATATATACAGGGATCTCGGCTCCTGTTATACGTACAGCAATTGTTAAATGGGAAAAGTTATAGAAAAAACCTAGTGCATTCGATATAATTTGGTTTCAACAGGACGGATCTCCGGCTCACAACACCATTCAGTCAGGAACTTCTTAAGAGAGCAGTTTCGCCTCCTAGATCTCCTGACCTTTCACCCTTGGATTTCTACCTCTGAGGTCACACAAAGAATCGGGTCTATGAATATGATCCTCCCGCGACCATAGCAATCCTGAGACAACGAATTTTGAGCACAGTTAGGAACATTAACAGCTAAGGTTGTACGAAAAACAGTCACCAATTGTCAAAAATTTCTGGATGCAAATGCAAGTTATTTTATTTTACTGTAAATAACAAGTGAAAAAATTTTCAGCTTTATCAGTTGGACATTCCGGTTTTTATACTGCTTTTTTTTAATTCACTAACGCTCTAAAAATGAATATGTCAGCCGCAGTAAAGAATCAACGTTGGCGGATTTTGGTTCTTGACATCCTTTCCGATCGGTTGCGATGCCTAGAGTACGGAGACCTGTACGATTTCGTCAACTTAGTGAGTTTGATAGGGGCCATATAGTGGGACTTCGGGAAGCTGGACTTTCTTTTCAGGCAATTGCAGTTAGAGTGCAAAGAAGTGTAGACACTGTGGTTAGGTGTTGTCAGGCATGGCTTCGAGAAGGCCGTACGCAAAGAGCAAGGGGCACTGGACGCCGCCGTAGAACAACAAACCGTGAAGATCGCCGCCTAATATTATTGGCCTTAAGGGACCGTTTCTCCACTACCAGGTCCATTGCAAATGAATGGTTTGCAGAACACGGAAGACCTATTGGCATGCGAAGTGTTTACCGACGAATGAGAAGTTTTGGCTTGTTTTCATACCGGCCACACTGGGTCCTCCCTTTAACTCGAGAACACCGACGTAATCGCCTTGAGTGGTGCAGACAACGGTCACTCTGGGATCAGGAATGGAACAGTATTGTCTTTAGTGACGAGTCTCGATTTTGTTTAGGCATGCACGATGGTCGTGCCAGGGTTAGAAGGCGACGTGGTGAAAGGAGGAATCCACCATCTAGAACCCCATCTTTTACCCTATATTGACACCCTGGCAGTTCCAACTTTCCAACAAGATAATGCCCGACCACATGTTGCAAGAGTCACAATAGACTTCTTTCGACATAATGATGTCACATTGTTGCCATGGCCACCAAGATCTCCCGACTTATCCCGAATTGAGCACGTGTGGGATATGATGGGTAGGAGATTGCTCAATTTGCAACGTCCTCCTCAGACTCTAGAAGCACTTCGAGAGGAGTTGGTGGTTGCCTGGAATGAGATACCACAGGAGGACATTGACCACCTGATCAGAAGCATGCCTAGGCGCGTTGGAGAATGCGTAGCACATCAGGGTGCATCCATACATTATTAAAGGTCAAAGGGCTTTAAAGCAGTGCAATCACTTTGAAATTTTTATCATTTACTTATTATGCTTCATTAAGTACTTATACAAAATTTTATTAAAATAAAACCATTTAAACTGGGTGTTCGGATTTATATGTCACTTAGTATATTTTGCAAATCTGTAAATTAATACCAACTTATATAATTAGATTTTACATTACATTACAATTTTGTAAAATATTCGTTTGTTCAAGTGTAAAATAAATTTACAACGATTTTTCTTACTTGTTTTTTAACACACTCATAGTTGGGAATTTGTCGCAAAGCATTTGACTTGTTGAGAAGTCGATATTAACATTTATATTCTATTGAAAATTCAAGGCTTTTACGTGTTTTTTATGCGTTACTCATTAGTGTTATTTTCTGACAAATAAATCATGGCCTCCTTAGAAAAAAACTGATCCATAACATTACGTTCGATGATATTTCGGTGATACTCTAATCTTTTATGCACTTGTGAGCCATCACTAGACTGGAAATTTTACACTCTTCTCAAATTTCAAAAATCCAATATGGCGACCATAAGCAAAATGAAAGTTGAGGCTGGTTGCTGGAAACCGAAAGACGATCGAGACATGCCATACATGTTATTTTATTTTTCTTAAAGAAATGTCCGTATAATGTCACATTTTGACAGCTGTCACATTAACCGTTTTGAATTTATTGGCAAAATACAAATTCCGCCATTTTCGGTCTGTCGCTGTTTTCAAAACTAAGGCCCGTATCGTCAGTCGTCCCTACAATTGTAGGGCGCCTTTATGGCCTCCTTGATTGTCATAAGTTTTCTACTTCTCCGTGTCAGCGCTCTATTTTGAGGTTATGTCACAAACATCTATTTGCATCAAATTGTGCTCGCTTTTGAGTTATATCATGTTTTATCAGCCTGAAATAGGAGAGCGCTGACGCTGAGACGGGACAACTGTAATCTAGAAATTTTTGAAGGAGTATGACAATCAAGCAGGCCATAAACGCGCCCTACAATTGTAGGGACGACTGACGATACGGGCCTAATTATTTTACTTCCTTGTTTTTATGAATTGAATCACTGAGTGACCCTGTTATTTGTAATCCGTATACTGTGGATGTGGGTACTTTTCCTACCTCTGCTAGCTACGTGATATGGTTACGATGTGAGGAAATGCGAGATGAAGTTCAAAGTTCAAAGAAGTTACCTTCACTTATTTACCTTGACTCCTCCGGTTTCCGTTCTCTCTTCCTCCAACTTATCAGGGATTAATCCCCGATACGGTTCTTCCACAAAGGAAGAACGAAATGCCGCTACCTACATTTCAGACGTGTTATAATTCGGTGTTTTTAAAATGGGAATTATAAACGCGGCTGTTGACAAAGGATTTAAATTGAATGAATATGAAAACGTGTCGGTGGCATGTGCTTTCCACGAAACAAGGGAATAATATTGTTTGTATGATTTTAATTTCGACAAGCGTGTCGCTGTATGATGGTGGGCAGCGTGACTTTTTGAACTTTTACAGGTACGGGTCAGAAAACAGCGACAATACAGGATGTGAATGATGAGTCTAGCAACAATTCTATCAGCGATCCAAAATACGTACGATAGTAGTTATTTGAACAAAATTTGAAGCATTTTAATTTTTAGTATTCATGTAGACAGTGCTTTTCTTTAATGTCCCCCTCCTTTTGAGTTTTGAACGGATCAATTCAAAAAATTAAAACTGGTAATGAAATTGATATGTGGATATCATAGTTTAGAGTAAAATCGATAGATGAAAATGTCAAGATGGCCGCTGGACGCCATCTTGGAAAAAAAGTTATATGGAAACGGGGGTCTTGTAGCACATCATTTTGAAGCTCCTGACGAGTACTTTATAACCCTAGAATATAAAGCCAGTACCTTTACCTACGCCAAAATGGTAGTACATTTAATAATTACTTCAACTCAAATCCGCTAACATGCATATCTCTACAAATAGTTGTAATCCTCTGCCGTATCGACAGCAAGCGCGATAAAAACTTGTTTTGTTATTTTTTGTTGACAGTGACAAGAACATCATTACGAAAACAAACATCATTGTATACTTTATCTGAAGTCACTTGAAATAGCATAAAAACCTTTGGTCGGCGCGTCCTTTGTAATTTCATGACGTATCATAGGCGTGCGGTCATTTATTTAGAACTATAATAATAATGTTTTTATATCGCAATAAATGGATTTTCTATCTTCTTATTTTTTTGATTTGGGATAAAAAATACTTATATTGGGAGTTTAATTTATGTTGACTGAAAGTTAAGAAATGGAAAAATTACAGAATTCCAAATATTTACATAGCAGGTAGGTATATAAAAAGGTATATAAAGACTTACATTATAGGTATTTATATATCATCCTCGCCTTCGGAGCTGTCGCTAGAGTCATCTTGTAGAGGAATTACAACGGGATTTACAGGAGGCAAAACACAATATTCATTTTCTTTTTCAATAATATGCCTAGAACACTGCTTCCATAGGTCTGTGGCAGCAATATGAGATACTGCATCTCTTATTGTGGCCAATAGCGATTCACTTAATTGAGGGGTCTGATTATGTTTTCTTACTTTTTTTTTAAAGCAGCCCAGACCAACTCAATCGGATTAAAAATGCAGTAATAGGGAGGTAGACGTAATACTTCATGGCCATTTTGCTGAAGCAGATTGTCAACAACATACTCTTTTTCAAATTTTTGTCTTTTAATAGGATCCAATAATATGGCTTTGGTTGATTTTTGTGGTATTTCCATTCCCTTATCCTTCATAAAACCAATAATGTCTTGTTTTTTGTGCCTGTATTCGGAATTTTGTTTTTCTGTCGGGAATGGTATGGCGCATTGTCCATAATAATCACTGAATTTGGGGAAATGTTTGGTATTAACTGCTGCTCTATCCACTTTTCAAATAAGTCGGAGGTCATGTCCTCATGATAGTCGGCACATGATTCTTTGATATTTTTGGCAGATAACAGCAAGGCATTAGGTATAAATCCATTTTCACTGCCAGCATGGAGAATAATGATTCGTTTTCCACGGTTGCATGGTGCATTTAAAATGTACTTGTTGCTGTCGTCAACCCAGCCGTACTGCACAACATCATGGGTATCATACCACGTTTCATCCAGGTAAATCAGATTTCTTTTCTGCTCTCTATAGATTTTAACTTTGTGCAAAAATTCTTGGCGCAATTCAACGATTCGAGACGACTCCATAATCACCATTCTTTTATCTAATTTTTTGTATTGAAAACCACACAGTTTTACAATACAGTGCAGTCTAAGCATTTGTAATTATTAAAATCTTCAGGATAATCTTTTAATTTATCCCGTATCATTTCCAACATGGGCACCAAATTTTCTTTATAAAATCCGTATATTATACGACGAATATCTTCGTGAAAACCCACGTCTATTCTTTTTAATTTTTGTCCTATGCGCTTTCTGTGGAAGGAATGGTTGACTACATCTCCCCTTTTTATAACCCGATAAATGGTAGACCGACTGATTTTTGTCAGGATACAAATTCTGTTTAAAATTTGATTTTGCGAGGAATCTGGATTTTCGTTTTTCATACAATCATACATATTTAGGATTACTCTTTGGGTCTGTTCCTCTAAATCTTTATGAAAGAATTCTGCCTGCACAGGTTCATCAAACATCTCCTCGTGGCTTGGAGCGTTTTCCCAAGGTCTCCAAAGAGCCATATTTAGGACACACAAGAACAATCAACACAACAATTAAATCAACAAGTAAACTGAGTATTCAAAAGTCAAAAACACACAAACTAATAAAATCTATGAAAAAACACGGACAGACTAAAGAAAACACGTTTATTCACCGCTACACGGCACTGGCTAAACTGTTTCAATTTTCAGTAGCCACCTGCACTTGTTCGGAGCTCTGAAATACACGCTTTCTCATTGGCTATGTCCACGCATAGGCGTGCTTTACTCCACGTGGACCGGTGAAACTGCCTTTGATCTTATACGGGGGGATATTTGCTGCGAAATTTGGCGATTTTTGCTGCAACAGAGCGTGTTAAATATAGATATATAAAACGCACCCGGTATTTCACAGTGTTTCAAGTGACTTCAGATAAAGTATAAAGTTGAAATATTCTTATTTAGTTTTCGGTTTCAGTGCTCGATACTGTTTGATTTTTATTTATGGTACGATGCGTAACTTTCACGAGACCGAAAAGATTTTTAATGATCGTTTCCGGAATCGCGCTATCTTTAGAAAATATTTAAGGGAACTTGTATCTAAATTTACAGCTACTGCTAGTGTAAACAACAAAAACAAACAAATTGGTGAGATCATAGTGAATCCCCAACAGTCTACTTCCTCCGTCGCGAATGTATGTGAGGTTTGTCCTTCTACTGTATGGAGACTTTTGAAAAAGAATAACTATCACCCATACAACATTCAAATGGTACATCAGCTAAGTGAAAATGATCCTGATCGAAAAACAGAATTCTGTGAGACTGACGGAAACCATTACCTAAAATCAATTTCGTTACCTCAAGTTTTGATTTTTCATAGGGTGTTCATTTAAAAACTTACCACCACGGATTTCTCGAAAACCAATAATTAAAAGAAAAAACGTCAAAAGATTTGTCAACGGGGGCAATTTTTTGAACCAAAAACTACTTCTCCCCATTTCACTCTCGGCGCCACAGGGTCATCCCGTCAAAAATTTTAAATGACAAGGGGTATCGAGTAGTAGCTTGTTTGAAAGGTCTTTCGAAGTCCTTTATTTTGACTTTTGATTTTTCAAAATCAATCGATCCGTTTTCGAGAAAATTAGAAAAATCTTTGTTTATCTTAATTTGTTTTCAGATAGAAAACAAAAACACACGAAAATATCGCTTTTCATTTCAATAAGTGTTCAAAATGTCGCCCGTTAGGGTTTGGCAACTCTACAATTCGTTTATAATTTAAAACGGAAACTACCAACATAAACAGCAAGTTAGGGAGATTAGACGTGACAACAACCAAATAACAACCCGAATTTTGCGCATCTTCTTCATCAACACAGATATCCTGGGCGCACTGTATTTATTGTTATATCTGTTTAGTTGTTTGTTGCTAAGGGAAAGGAAGAATTTAATTTGCTGTCAGTTTCCTTTGTGACAATCTTGGGATATTGAAAATTAATTTGTTGATTCAGAATTTACTTCTACTTATTGAAATAAATTGTCATTTAAAATGTTTTTTTTGGTTTTCGATAAATCCGTGGTGGAAAGTTTCAAATGAACACCCTGTATGTCTAGATCACAAATACGGAGGTGTTTCAGAAAATTCATTTTACCATAATATCGAGAACTTAAAACCGACAAATTACCAAAATCATATCACTTTAATATAATACCTCGACAGTTCCTAAAATATTCTAGAAAGCAAACTCGTTATTCTAAAAACAAAAAGATATAATCGTAACTTTTACATTTTGTACATGCATACATCTGTTACTTGCATCATAAAGATATATATTAATTACACAAAATAAATAGAGTATAAAATAATACTTGTGGGAGATACGAAGGGGCGATTTTTTTTCCTTATCACTCGGTGGCAAGAAAAATTGTTGTACATTTTCTGAGAACAGACAAGTGTATCTTACATCTAAGAATTATAGCCGGGTTGCCGGGGGACCTTCCTCCAGTTTTCGCCAAACAACCTGGAAAACAAAACAGTTTGTGTTTGAAAACAGCGAATTGCAGGTTATTTCGACGTCGTTGTTTAACTGCTCAGATTTTGATGAAATGCTCACACAAGATTACTACTATACCATGCTTTGTAGTTTTTGAAAACCGGTCTACTGGTGGCCAAAAAGTCGGAAAAAATAAAAATCGCTAAAACTTCGCTTTTGATGTTTCAGAAACTCTTGATCATTTTTGGATTTTTTTTGCAGGGGTTGAAACTTAAAGATTGGGTTAAATGTAACGTCTTTATTACTATCATCCAGAAGGGCACCACTACGCATGTATGTCGAGCATCGCCAATAGGCGCTTCTTGTTGGGATCGGTGGCGGGGAGCCGACAAACACGACAGTGTTGCCAGATTTCGCCTAGCGTCACGCGCGGCCTTGGAAACCCTATTTTTGAGACACCCCTCGTATACATGATACTTACATTACACATTTCTCTAACCAATGCTTTTTCTCCATCGTCCATATCTTGGGAGGCTGCATCGAATATATTCTCTCCTCTTTCTGGCACATGACCTTCTCTCTCTAGTTGTTCCCGAACTTCAAGAACCTAAAAAAATGAATAACTCTAAGTAGTCAATATATATACAGGGTGACTTCGAAGTTGAGTCATTTATTTTAACAGTGAGTAGATCTGATCAAAAGAAATGTTTTTTTCCTTTATCATTTTTCTGGTAAAATTAAAGTAACAAAGTTATAGCCCTTTGGAAGTTTGAGTACCGCCCTGTCTCAATAATAATATTATGTGCTCGTGTTTGGTTCATCGCATCGGAAACAAAAAAGCGAAAGAATTTGGAACGATGTTTTTACAATTATTTTAGTCAGTTGTATACAGTCAGTGTCAGTCGGTAACGCGTTTGAATAATGGTGTCTGTTGCGTGGCTCAAACGAAATAAAAAATGGCACATGTTTATGCGGATCGGTTTCCCAATCGAGTGCAACCAACCCCTCGTGCCTTTGTTAATATAGTACAACGGGCACGTGAATCAGGTGACTTAAGACCACACAGGGGACTGCATGCCGGTGCTCCAAGACCTCACGGTCAACTACAGGTCCGCACTGAAATACTTGTCGGGAGGATACTTTATAAAACAAGGTAACAAATTTTTTTATTTTTTTTTTATTTTTACACACATATTTTGGTTTATCTTCCTTCTACAATCATTATCTGAAAATTAATGACTCAACTTCAAAGTCACCCTGTATATATAGAAAATGATCATGCGGAGAAGGGTATATAACAAAAAATAGGAAAACAATGGGCAAAATCCGCAAAAACAAGGAAAGTGAATTCGAGCAGAAAATAGGATAGGTAACCCGAGCGATACGTATTTCTGCTGGTTGGCTTCATCAGACCCGAAATGAATGCACATATGAAACTACAAACGTAGATATACATGCTCATGCATCATGATACGGAAATCACACCCGAGGTCCACAACAAGAGCCAACCTGTAGTATAAAATGGCTAGAAGACCTCGAATTTTTACGGCGACATCTTACCACAACCACGCGGCCGGTTATAGCCATTTGCTGTGGAACTTCAAGCCCAAAGGATCTACAAAGAGAAAATGGTCATGCGGAGAAGGGTATATAACAATAAATAGGAAAATAATGTGCAAAATCCGCAAAAAGATGGAAAGTCGATTTGAGCAGAAAATAGGATAGGTTAACCCGAGCGCTTGGTTGTGGTTAGATGTCCCCTTGAAAATTCCGGGTCTTCTAGCTATTTTATACTACAATGTGTAGGTTGGCTCTTGTTGTGGACTTCGTGTGTAATTTTTTTCCCTCTCCATCTTCGTTTCAACAGGTTACACCCGTATCCGGATGAATGGGCATGTGTATCTACTTTTGTAGTTGCATAATATGTGCATTCATTTCGCGCCTGATGAAGCCAACCAGCAGAAATACGTATCGCTCGGGTTACCTATTCTATTTTCCGCTCGAATCCACTTTCCTTCTTTTTACGGATTTTGACCATTATTTTCCTATTTTTTGTTATATATATATATATATACATATATATATAACTTGAGACGTGGTCATTGTCGTCTAGACCAGTTAGGTGAAAAATTAAAGCTTCCGCCTTTTGTTGGGTACTTCGACAAAATTTAAGCAAAGAGGACTCTTTATACTTTAACAGTAGCAACAATAGTGTAAAATGAATTTAAATTGACTCAACTTACAGTAGTATGTGAGGATGTTGCTAATTGTTGTTTTCCCTCATCCTATACGTAAACAACAATTAGCAACATCCTCACATACTACTGTAAGTTGAGTCAATTTAAATTCATTTTACACTATTGTTGCTACTGTTATCATTGTAATTGCAGCTCCTGATGATGATGGCAAAGTCCATTGAAAGCTAGAGAGAATTAAAAAAGTATAAAGAGTCCTCTTTGCTTAAATTTTGTCGAAGTACCCAACAAAAGGCGGAAGCTTTAATTTTTCACCTATATATTTATATATATATATATATATATATACATATTTATATTATACAGGGTGGCCAGTGTATAACTGACTGATTTAAATTGCGCGTCAGTTTTGATACACGCATTTCAGCAGGTGGCGCCGTTGTTTAAAGCACATATTTCCAATTCATCATGGAGCGCTACATGATCCCACAACGCGTCCGTATTGCTAAAACGTTTTACTTAAATAATGAGTTGATTCTTGCAACGATTCGGAAGCTACGACAAGATTTCTGTCACAATAATATGCGAAGTGTCAACACCATTCGTCAGTGAAGTAAAAGACTTGCCAAGGTCGGGCCGTGTCATTATGTGCTGTTTTAAAAAAGACTTGCATTGGCGGCCATACAAAATTCAGTTAACCCAAAAATTACGGCGAAGAACAAAGTGCTGTTCCACCATGAAAACGCACCGGCTCACACCTCTACCATCGCCAGGGCCAAATTTGTCGAATTAGGCTACGAACTGCTGCCCCATCCACCGTATTCTCCAGATTTGACCCTGTGCGACTTCTTTTTGTTTTCAAACTTGACGGGCTGAAATTGGAGTCGAATCAGGATGTTACCGCCGCCACGGAGGCCTACTTTGCAGACCTCCAGAAGACGTATTTTTCAGACGGGTTAAAGAAGTACTTGGTGAAGTGTGTCGAGCTAAAAGGAGACTATGTTGAGAAATAAATCGCCACAAGCACTTGGACCGCCCTCATCGGTACTATCAGTGCATTTTGCGTTAGTGTTTCATCATCGTGTGTTGGTGCCATACAGAATCAGAAAAAATGTAAAGAAACACTATAAGTATATCGTGAACTATACATCCATACCTGAAGAGCTCTAACAACGGCTTCTGGTCTCCCTGTCAGCACTGCGGGCGGCGCATTTCCATCGGCCGTTGGTACCGGTACTGCCATGGCGGGTTCTCCAGCTTTGATCGCCATTTGGTTCAATTTGGAGCATAATGCACGCTTTTCGTCCTCTAGTTGGGATATGGTTTGTTCCAGGCTTCGCACGTACTGCATTATTTGATCTGAAATATTGAAAGGGGCATTTGGTATGGTGTAAGCTTTGTAACGAGTCCATCTCGGTGAATTGAATCGGAAAGTTCTTACTTTTTTTGCAATTTTCTTTAATGGACAAGCAGTTTTGTCGGAATTCCTAATCTATAGGTTTTCGGTCAGAATAACGACCAGTCAAAAAACAAGCGATGTTGAGAAAAAAAATACACGGCTGACTTTCTTGAAACATCTTTTTTTTTGAATAAACTGTTAAATTTTACAGGAATTGCACTTCTTGACAAATTTTGTTTGGCTTGAAGAGAAACTGGAAACTGAGGTAAAATCCATACGTTAAGAAACTTTAGCCAATCCATTTTTGAAAATACGCTGAAGTTTGGCATTGTAAATTACCCTGAAAAGTTCTGGAACCCCTCTAGAGTTTATAAACTAATAATGGTAGAAAAACTGAGCCCCGCGATTGATAGGAGTTTTCCCCAGCTATTCAAAGGCGACCTTGGATTTGACCTCGACCATGACCTTCAAAATCATTTGAGGGTCAAGTCATTTTTTTAATGGAACTCCTCATTTCTTACTCCGTAAGTGAAAAAGCAAACATTTTACGTTCAAATATGACCATCCCTAAATTTGGCCCTTAGGAGGTCATGGCCAAAGTCAAACTCAGATACGATATTCGAAAACCAGGTGTCGCATAGGTAAACTACTGAAACAGCATTTTTCATTATTTTTGGATATCCAATGGTGACCTTGTATCTGATATCAGCCATGGTGACCCCCAAGGTCATGTGAAGAACAAGTCAATTTTTGTAGCCAGGGAATAATCTCGAAAGAACAATGAATCTGGGTATTACTCAATTTTCTGAATTACCAAGAAATTATAGAGCTTGTTTTTGACCTTGGGCAAGGCCAAGTTCCAAAAATGGTAAGGGAGAAATTCGAACATAAGATTTTCCCTTTTCTCCATTCCCGCTATCAAAAGTATAGGGTCCCATTAAGAAAGAGTTGACTTTCAAATGTCATTGAAGGTCATGGCCAAGGTCAGATACAAGGTACCACTGGATATCCGGGGGAAAATCATGAAAATAACAAATCGGTAGTTATCTACTAGCTTTCAAGTTATATCAGCGTACCTGGGTTTGACCTTGACCATGATCTCCTAAGCTTGAAATTTAAGAAAGGTCGAGATCATATTTGAACGTAAAATTCACCGCCCTTTTCATTTAATGAGTCAAAAATGAGCAGTTCCGTTAAAAAAAATGACTTGACCGTCAAATTACCTCGAAGGTCATTATCAGGGTCAACTTCAAGGTCATTATTGGATAGCTGAAGAAACACCGTTTTCAAGATTTTCCCCAGATATCCAACGATGACGTTGGATCTGACCTCAACCATAATGACCTCCAAGGTCATGTGAAGAAAAGTCAATTTTCGTAGCCAAAAAACAATACTGAAAAAACAGTCAAGTCAGTTTATCTGAGGATTACAGTTTTCTGAATTACCAACAAAATTATACTTGTTTGACCTCGATGGTCAAGTTCAAAAATGGTCAAGGACATATTTGCACATAAAATTTTCCGTTTTGTCCATTCCCGCGGTCAAAAGTATTAAAAAAGGGTTGACCTTCAAATGACATTGAAAGTCACGACCAAGGTCTGATCCAAGTCCACCTTGACCATGATCTCCTATGATCAAAATTTAAAAATGGTCAAGATCATATTTGAACGTAAAATTTTACGCTTTTTTCGTTTACGGAATCAAAATGAGAAGTTCCTTTTTAGAAAAATCTACTTGACCGTCAAATGACCTCGAAGGACATTTATTTATATTTATTTATATTTCATATTTCCTACAGGTGCAACCCAATTACAGGAAAAGCTCAAATATACAATCGATGACTTATAACAATTTATGATCGATTTACAGCTGCCATTATAAATATCGCACAGATCACAAATAGAGTTCATCAGACTGCACATTACATAAATTGGAGATTTCAACATTACGTTCGTCCGGCCTGCCGCACATTATTATCAATGTCAAGTTCAAGGTCACTATTAGATAGCTGGAGAAACATTATTTTCATGATTATTCTTCGGATATCCAATGGGGGGACCTTGGATCTGACCTCAATCATGATGACCTCCAAGGTCATGTGAAGGACAAATCGATTTTTGTAGCCAGGAATCAATCCTGAAATTTCTCCTTTTCTTTATTTCCGCGATCATAAGTGTAGGGTTCCATTAAAAAAGGGTTGACCTTCAAATGACTTTGAAAGTCAAATGACTTTGAAAGTCAAGGACATACTCGAACATAAAATTTCCCCTTTTCTTCATTTCCGCGGAAAAAAGTTTTCTGAACTACCAAGAAATTAAATTTGGGTTTGACCTTGAGCATGATCTCCTAAGGTCAAAATTCAAAAGTGGTCGAGGTCATATTTGTACGTAAAATGTTCCGCTCTTTTCGCTCACGGAGTGAAAAGGTGAAGTTCCATTTAAAAAAATCTACTTGACCGTTAAATGACCTCGAAGGACATTTATTTATATTTATTTATTTATATTTCATATTTCCTACAGGTGAAACCCAATAACAGGAAAACCTCAAATATATTAACAAAAAGAAAATAAAGAGACACATTGAAAAATTAAACTTAGCATCAATTGGCCTAAGTAAGTTCAGAATAAAATCGATGACTTATAGCAATTTATGATTGATTTACAGCTGCCATTATAAATATCGCACAGATCACAAATAGAGTTCATCAGACTGCACATTACATAAATTGGAGATTTCAACATTACGTTCGTCCGGCCTGCCGCACATTATCAATGTCAACTTCAAGGTCACTATTAGATAGCTGGAGAAACATTATTTTCATGATTATTCTTCGGATATCCAATGGGGGGACCTTGGAGCTGACCTCAATCATGATAACCTCCACGGTCATGTGAAGGACAAATCGATTTTTGTAGCCAGGAATCAATCCTGAAATTTCCCCTTTCCTTCATTTCCGCGGTCATAAGTGTAGGGTTCCATTAAAAAAGGGTTGACCTTCAAATGACGTTGAAAGTCAAGGACATACTCGAACATGAAATTTCCCCTTTTCTTCATTTCCGCGGAAAAAAGTTTTCTGAACTACCAAGAAATTAAATTTGGGTTTGACCTTGACCATGATCTCCTAAGGTCAAAATTTAAAAATGGTCAAGATCATATTTGAACGTAAAATTTTACGCTTTTTTCGTTTACGGAGTCAAAATGAGAAGTTCCTGTTTAGAAAAATCTACTTGACCGTCAAATGACCTCGAAGGACATTTATTTATATTTATTTATATTTATTTATATTTATTTATATTTATTTATATTTATTTATATTTATTTATATTTATTTATATTTATTTATATTTATTTATATTTATTTATTTATATTTCATATTTCCTACAGGTGAAACCCAATTACAGGAAAAAGCTCAAATATATTAACAAAAAGAAAATAAAGAGACACATTGATAAATTAAACTTAGCATCAATTGGCCTAAGTAAGCTCAGAATAAAATCGATGACTTATAGCAATTTATGATTGATTTACAGCTGATATTATAAATATCGCACAGATCACAAATAGAGTTCATCAGACTGTACATTACATAAATTGGAGATTTCAACATTACGTTCGTCCGTACTGCCGCACATTTATCAATGTCAACTTCAAGGTCACTATTAGATACCTGGAGAAACGTTATTTTCATGTTTTTTCTTCGGATATCCAATGGGGGGACCTTGGATCTGACCTCAATCATGATGACCTCCAAGGTCATGTGAAGGACAAATCGATTTTTGTAGCCAGGAATCAATCCTGAAATTTCTCCTTTTCTTTATTTCCGCGATCATAAGTGTAGGGTTCCATTAAAAAAGGGTTGACCTTCAAATGACTTTGAAAGTCAAGGACATACTCGAACATAACATTTCCCCTTTTCTTCATTTCCGCGGAAAAAAGTTGTCTGAACTACCAAGAAATTAAATTTGGGTTTGACCTTGACCATGATCTCCTAAGGTCAAAATTTAAAAATGGTCAAGATCATATTTAAACGTAAAATTTTACGCTTTTTTCGTTTACGGAGTCAAAATGAGAAGTTCCTGTTTAGAAAAATCTACTTGACCGTCAAATGACCTCGAAGGACATTTATTTATATTTATTTATTTATATTTCATATTTCCTACAGGTGAAACCCAATTACAGGAAAAAGCTCAAATACATTAACAAAAAGAAAATAAAGAGACACATTGATAAATTAAACTTAGCATCAATTGGCCTAAGTAAGCTCAGAATAAAATCGATGGCTTATAGTAATTTATGATTGATTTACAGCTGCCATTATAAATATCGCACAGATCACAAATAGAGTTCATCAGACTGCACATTACATAAATTGGAGATTTCAACATTACGTTCGTCCGGCCTGCCGCATATTATCAATGTCAACTTCAAGGTCGCTATTAGATAGCTGGAGAAACGTTATTTTCATGATTTTTCTTCGGAAATCCAATGGGGGGACCTTGGATCTGACCTCAATCATGATGACCTCCAAGGTCATGTGAAGGACAAATCGATTTTTGTAGCCAGGAATCAATCCTGAAATTTCTCCTTTTCTTTATTTCCGCGATCATAAGTGTAGGGTTCCATTAAAAAAGGGTTGACCTTCAAATGACTTTGAAAGTCAAGGACATACTCGAACATAACATTTCCCCTTTTCTTCATTTCCGCGGAAAAAAGTTGTCTGAACTACCAAGAAATTAAATTTGGGTTTGACCTTGACCATGATCTCCTAAGGTCAAAATTTAAAAATGGTCAAGATCATATTTAAACGTAAAATTTTACGCTTTTTTCGTTTACGGAGTCAAAATGAGAAGTTCCTGTTTAGAAAAATCTACTTGACCGTCAAATGACCTCGAAGGACATTTATTTATATTTATTTATTTATATTTCATATTTCCTACAGGTGAAACCCAATTACAGGAAAAAGCTCAAATACATTAACAAAAAGAAAATAAAGAGACACATTGATAAATTAAACTTAGCATAAATTGGCCTAAGTAAGCTCAGAATAAAATCGATGGCTTATAGTAATTTATGATTGATTTACAGCTGCCATTATAAATATCGCACAGATCACAAATAGAGTTCATCAGACTGCACATTACATAAATTGGAGATTTCAACATTACGTTCGTCCGGCCTGCCGCATATTATCAATGTCAACTTCAAGGTCACTATTAGATAGCTGGAGAAACGTTATTTTCATGATTTTTCTTCGGAAATCCGATGGGGGGACCTTGGATCTGACCTCAATCATGATGACCTTCAAGGTCATGTGAAGGACAAATCGATTTTTGTAGCCAGGAATCAATCCTGAAATTTCTTCTTTTCTTTATTTCCGCGATCATAAGTGTAGGGTTCCATTAAAAAAGGGTTGACCTTCAAATGACGTTGAAAGTCAAGGAGCTACTCGAACATAAAATTTCCCCTATTCTTCATTTCCGCGGAAAAAAGTTTTCTGAACTACCAAGAAATTAAATTTGGGTTTGACCTTGACCATGATCTCCTATGATCAAAATTTAAAAATGGTCAAGATCATATTTGAACGTAAAATTTTACGCTTTTTTCGTTTACGGAGTCAAAATGAGAAGTTCCTGTTTAGAAAAATCTACTTGAACGTCAAATGACCTCGAAGGACATTTATTTATATTTATTTATATTTATTTATTTATATTTCCTACAGGTGAAACCCAATTACAGGAAAAAGCTCAAATACATTAACAAAAAGAAAATAAAGAGACACATTGAAAAATTAAACTTAGCATCAATTGGCCTAATTAAGCTCAGAATAAAATCGATGACTTATAGCAATTTATGGTTGATTTACAGCTGCCATTATAAATATCGCACAGATCATAAATAGAGTTCATCAGACTGCACATTACATAAATTGGAGATTTCAACATTACGTTCGTCCGGCCTGCCGCACATTATCAATGTCAACTTCAAGGTCACTATTAGATAACTGGAGAAACGTTATTTTCATGATTTTTCTTCGGATATCCAATGGGGGGCCTTGGATCTGACCTCAATCATGATGACCTCCAAGGTCATGTGAAGGACAAATCGATTTTTGTAGCCAGGAATCAATACTGAAATTTCTCCTTTTCTTCATTTCCGCGATCATAAGTGTAGGGTTCCATTAAAAAAGGGTAGACCTTCAAATGACGTTGAAAGTCAAGGGCATACTCGAACATAAAATTTCCCCCCTTTCTTCATTTCCGCGGAAAAAAGTACCAAGAAATAAAATTTGGGTTTGACCTTGACCGTGATCTCCTAAGGTCAAAATTCAAAAGTGGTCGAGGTCATATTTGTACGTAAAATGTTCCGCTCTTTTCGCTCACGGAGTGAAAAGGTGAAGTTCCATTTAAAAAAATCTACTTGACCGTCAAATGACCTCGAAGGACATTTATTTATATTTATTTATTTATATTTCATATTTCCTACAGGTGAAACCGAAATACAGGAAAAGCTCAAATACATTAACAAAAAGAAAATAAAGAGGCACATTGAAAAATTAAACTTAGCATCAATTGGCCTAAGTAAGCTCAGAATAAAATCGATGACTTATAGCAATTTATGATTGATTTACAGCTGTCATTATAAATATCGCACAGATCACAAATAGAGTTCATCAGACTGCACATTACATAAATTGGAGATTTCAACATTACGTTCGTCCGGCCTGCCGCACATTATCAATGTCAACTTCAAGGTCACTATTAGATAGCTGGAGAAACGTTATTTTCATGATTTTTCTTCGGAAATCCAATGGGGGGACCTTGGATCTGACCTCAATCATGATGACCTCCAAGGTCATGTGAAGGACAAATCGATTTTTGTAGCCAGGAATCAATACTGAAATTTCTCCTTTTCTTCATTTCCGCGATCATAAGTGTAGGGTTCCATTAAAAAAGGGTAGACCTTCAAATGACGTTGAAAGTCAAGGGCATACTCGAACATAAAATTTCCCCCCTTTCTTCATTTCCGCGGAAAAAAGTACCAAGAAATAAAATTTGGGTTTGACCTTGACCATGATCTCCTAAGATCAGGTAAAAGTGGTCGAGGTCATATTTGTACGTAAAATGTTCCGCTCTTTTCGCTCACGGAGTGAACAGGTGAAGTTCCATTTAAAAAAATCGAATAGACCTCCAAATGACCTTGAAGGTCATGATCAAGGTCAACTTCATGGAACTTCCGGAACTTTTCAGAATTTTAGGAACGGAATTGGACGCTGTTCATATTTTGTCCTCATTCAGCCTCTTTTTGTGATTTTTGGATGTACCTACTACTCTAAAAAATGTCACTTTTTCTAAATCACCTTCTATATGACGGACTTGCTCGCAAATTCAGCGCTTTATTCCTGCGTTATCGAACATTCTCCGTCTGCAGCTGCTTCATTATAAAAAATGACCCGTGTGTATTTCGTTTATGAATACGTTGAGGAACAGCATATATCAAAAACTTTTCTAGCTGCTGCTGCCAACATCAATTCATCATTGTCTCCACCATGTGAAGGCAATATCGATCTAAGCAACAAGAAAGCAACATCTAGCAGCTATTAGGAATGGTCAGGATTTCATTCATTCCTTCTCCGAATGTTACCGCTCTCCCCCCCCCCCCTCCCATTTCTGCCCCAATTTCGGGGGCAGATCGATACTCTCGCCCCGTCCCTCCCCGCGCCAGCCAAAACGATCGCAATCTCGTTATAATTAACAGCCTGTGATTGGCCGAATTCATCGTCGCTTCATATTCAAGTTACCATGCGTAATTTAGTTTTGCACTGTGTATGTCAAGGGTCAACAGTGGAAGAGCTGTTCGTCATTGAAGTACGTTGTAACGCGACATCGTTTAGGATAATAGTTAGCATGGGGCATATGTATGTTGACAGTTTTTCTGATTGAAGAACTAGCTTTCGCGGCTAATTCTGATGTAATTTAGGTTTTTCGCGCTGTTGAGCCATCTACAGTGGCGCTGTCGGCGAGAGCGAAGTGCTCGGCTTGGCGGGTCGATTGAACTGATCGGTCAACTGGGTGGGCGTGCGGTTTTATAGGCGATCGACGGGCTGAAGACTGAGCTGCCTGGTGGGGGTACTCTGGGTCGCTTGAGCGACGTGGTTTTTGCGTTGCAGATACTTTTTCTTATTTCTTTATTCAACTTTATTCAACTTTTCATAGACAAAATAAAACAAAAGAATAGTATCTTGAAAACCATAAAAGTGCAAAATTGAGGAGGTGGAGTGTTATCCTAGGGGCATTTCTCAACTCAACCTTTAAAAAAAATTGTATCTGTATCATGAACATATTTAAGGGAAAACCCAATAATAAAGGTAAACATAAGTATCCTTGATAGTGTTCAAAGTTTTTCCAAAGTTAGAGTTATTCAAAGTTTATTCAAATTCAAATTCAAAAACCAATATAAAAAACAACCTTCAGTACAATTTAAATAAAAAAAGCTTCAAAAATACATGAGCTAGTATACTCTTGCTACCCTGAATAACCAAGATTGCAACAGAAATCTGAGCAAAGATGCTAGCATCAGATCTAGAACCAGCAAGTAACGGTATATGAATTGTGAAAATTCTGTATACTTTCGTAAAGGGTAAATGTCTGAATCTTGTCGTCACAAATCCTAAATTACGTGTCTGCATAAACAAATCTAAAATTCATAACAATAGTACAGAAGCATACTAAAAAAAACACTCGGAAGCATAAATATAGAGTACATAAAATATGAATATCTGAAATATGATAATATAGGGATATTTCGAGTAAGGTCAAACTATGTTGTTCAAACAATAAAAATTTTGCGTGAAGGTTAAGCAGAGAAACAAGAGTACTACAATTTACTACAAAAGAATTTACTACAAAAGAATAGACACCTAAGCTATAAGCTTGTGTGTGTCATACAATATACAAATTCAATGCATGGCTAATGGTTATAAGGTATATTATGAGCAAATGTATATAAAAAAAAGAAATAAAAAAAACATTAGATAGAAACGAAATTACTGAGTTGAGTCAAGCTACGGTCGATGCAAGCATGTCAAAGTTATTTAAGATGAACTTCTTAATTCTTTTTTTGAAACTATATGTATACTTCGAGAGGATTTTATATTCTAGGGATAATTTATTATACAACCTAATACCATCAAACTTTATGCATTTTTGGCAAACAGATTTATTCACTCTGGTATAGGTGTAGCTTATATTTATTTTAGTTCTTGTTTCATAAGCGTGGCTGGTTGGAACATTGTTTCGGGAGTGAACAAATTTTAGAGCAGCAAAAATATATAAACCCCTAACATTCAAAAGATCATTTTCAATGTAAACAAATCTGCAACTTGACCTACATGGGATACGAAAAATAGTCCTGACGATATAATTTTGCCTGGTTTGCAGTATTTTTAAAGTAGTAGTGTATGCGGCTCCCCAAATACTTATCCCGTAAGTTAGTAGAGACCCTAGATTTCTAATTTATACATTTTATAGCGAAAACTTCAAAATAAATAAATGTCAAATAACAGTGAAGTAAGTGAACAAACTTTCGTTTCTGAAGGCAACTTGATGATATTATTTTGTGTATATTAAAATTAAAGCCAATGCATTTTAGGATATACATTACACATAGAAAGCCGACGTTCCCATAAAATACAATAATAATATACAGGGTGGTGCATCGAAAACGAAACAGACGCATTTACCGGCAGCCCAGTTTTTTTTTTGGAAAAACGCTCAGACCCGTCGATTTTGTTTTCGAGAGGGACACAAGTTTGGCAAAAAATCACGTTAACACGTGCAGCCCCCTGGACGGGGGTGACACCAACCCTAAAATCTTAAATGGACACGGCAGTCGAGTGATACCTTATTTTAAAGGTCTTTCAATTCGCTTTATAATTATGTAAAATACAGTTCAGTAGTTTTGAAGATTTATTGATTTAAAGCTTAAAGTAGACTTTAATAGGTACATCTGACTAAAGGAATTTACTTAATAAGTAAATGCTTTTCTTCACTACGCGCATGGTTTGTTTATCATTTCGTTTTTGAAAACAGCTATTGGAGCGTTTTTTTGTGGCAAAAAAGTTATTTCTTGAAGAAAGATAAGGAAATATCTCGTACTTATTTTAAATAGGAATTTAGTACATAGTTTGCGATTGATTTGACCAAACTTTGTTGCTAAATTAACTTGTAACGCGTTATTACATAAATTAACCATCGAAAATATGTTCTAGAACTTGTAGCTAAATTTCGGGAAACCGGGTCAGTCGCCAATAAAAAACGCAACATTGAAAATTCCATAAGGAACGAAGCAATAGAAGTGGGGGTTTTAGGGCAAGTTTATGTAGATCCTACGTTAAGTACCCGCAAATTGGAGACGAATTATAAACGATGAGCATTTTCTATTCAACATTTGCTTTTCCGACGAGTGTTCCTTTTTCTTAAATGGCGTAGTAAATCTCATAACTGCCGATATTGGTCCGATTATAATCCCAGAAGTTATCATAAGGTAGCCACAAAATTTAAATGTTTGGGCTGGTATTTTCGGCGATCATTTAGTTGGTCCTTTTTTCTTACCTGGAAATTCGAACCGTGAAATGTATTTGGAATTACTGGAAGATCCCATAGACCCTGCATTAACAGCCATAATTAAAAATGAGAATGATCGGCGGTACATTGCGAATAGGTTGATGTTCCAACAGGATGGTGCCCCACCACATTACGCATTGCGTGTTCGACAATATTTAGATCAGACGTTTCCAGATCGATGGATTGGTAGAAGAGGTACCATCGAATGGCTCCCAAGATCGCCAGATTTATCACCTTTGGATTTCTTTATCTTTATCTAAAACTACTGAACTGAAGTACATTAATTTTATATCATTATGAAGGGAATTGAAAGACCTTTAAAATAAGGTATCACACGACCCCCCTTTCCATTTAAGATTTTGGGGGTGGAGTCACCCCCGCTTAGGGGGCTGCACGTGTTAACGTGATTTTTTGCTAAATTTGTGTCCCCCTCGAAAACAAAATCGACGAGTCTGAGCGTTTTTCAAAAAAAAAAACTGAGCTGCCAGTAAATGCGTCTGTTTCGTTTTCGATGCATTTTTTTGCAACGGAATTCCACATTGTCACTAGTTCTTTGTAAATTTCACCGTTTCCTTTCTTCATATTCCACGCCCAATCTTTCAGGATTAGATTTAGTTTCTCTAAACTTGTAGTTTCCAAAATCTCGTATTATAACTATATCTGTACCCCAAAGTCAGACTAGGTTAAGTCCATTATTATCAAAAACGATTTTAATATGTTAAGCTTATGATGAAATTGTGAATTTTCATTTGCTACATGCAGCGTCGATCTATCTGTAATAATAAGGAAGTTACAAATGTTTAACTCATGTCAAGTCGCATAGGATACAATGCAAGAAAAATATTTCAAATACAATTATCTCAGAACTACTTATTTGGACTTAACCTAGTCTGGCTCTGAGGTACAGATATATAACTATTTCCATGTTGACGTGTGGGTTTTAACGGTGTATTGTACGGTAGGTACACTTTCCTCAATCGCCAGATCAAGATCAGTCAAAGAATCACTTCCAAAGCGACTCACTTCCACTACATGAGCTGACTAGCACTATTTAAAAACGATATTACAAATTTTATTGACAACAAACTCAAAAGAAAAATTGTTTAGCGTCGTTTTCTGGTGTCCTAGGAGACCATAGTTACTTGTTATCAAAGGTATTGTAATTTTTGGTGACAACAGCTGTCTAGTTTTGCCGCAGGTAAAGTCGAAAAAACTTCTGACAGGTGCTGCTGTCTACAAACCATTTGTAATTCAAAATTGCGCGTTTTTAACATACCATAAACTCTTCAACTGATTCTTCCATCTGAATAGCAACACCGCTTAAAGTTATTTTTAATAAGGGTCCTTAGATTTTTAGGAGAGAAATTAACTTTGGTTTAGAGCGATTCAACTGGAGACTATGTTCTGTTGCATAATTTTTATTAGAATTTAGGTCCTCTATCATTTGTGCTTCCGAAATTGACTACAAAATCTCACTACCCTGTTTATATCTTTTATATATACTAAGTGACATATAAATCCGAGCACCCAGTTTAAATAGTTTTATTTTAATAAAAGTTGGTGAATGTATTTATCTTACTGTAAATAACAAGTGAAAAAATTTTCAGCCTTATCAGTTGGACATTCCGGTTTTTATACTGCTTTTTTTTTAATTCACTAACGCTCTAAAAATGAATATTTCGGCCGCAGTAAAGAATCAACGTTGGCGGATTTTGGTTCTTGACATCCTTTACGATCGGTTACGATGCCTAGAGTACGGAGACCTGTACGATTTCGTCAACTTAGTGAGTTTGATAGGGGCCGTATAGTGGGACTTCGGGAAGCTGGACTTTCTTTTCGGGCAATTGCAGTTAGAGTGCAAAGAAGTGAAGACACTGTGGTTAGGTGTTGTCAGGCATGGCTTCGAGAAGGCCGTACGCAAAGAGCAAGGGGCACTGGACGCCGCCGTAGAACAATAGACCATGAAGATCGCCGCCTAAGATTATTGGCCTTAAGGGACCGTTTCTCCACTACCAGGTCCATTGGAAATGAATGGTTTGCAGAACACGGAAGACCTATTGGCATGTGAAGTGTTTACCGACGAATGAGAAGTTTTGGCTTGTTTTCATACCGGCCACACTGGGTCCTCCCTTTAACTCGTAATCGCCTTGAGTGGTACAGACAGCGGTCACTCTGGGATCAGGAATGGAACAGTATTGTCTTTAGTGACGAGTCTCGATTTTGTTTAGGCATGCACGATGGTCGTGCCAGGGTTAGAAGGCGACGTGGTGAAAGGAGGAATCCACAGTTTTTTGTTGAAAGACATGTTCATCACAGTGTTAGAGTTATGGTTTGGGGTGCTATAGCTTATGGTTCCAGGTCACCTTTAATCTTCATCAGAGGTAACATGAACGCGCAGCGTTATATCCACGAAGTTCTAGAACCCCATCTTTTACCCTATCTGGACACCCTGGCAGATCCAACTTTCCAACAAGATAATGCCCGACCACATGTTGCAAGAGTCACAATAGACTTCTTTCAACATAATGATGTCACATTGTTACCATGGCCACCAATATCTCCCGACTTATCCCCAATTGAGCACGTGTGGGATACGATGGGTAGGAGATTGCTCAATTTGCAACGTCCTCCTCAGACTCTAGAAGCACTTCCAGAGGAGTTGGTGGTTGCCTGGAATGAGATACCACAGGAGGACATTGACCACCTGATCAGAAGCATGCCTAGGCGCGTTGGAGAATGCGTAGCACATCAGGGTGCATCCACACATTATTAAAGGCCAAAGGCTTTAAAGCAGTGCAATCATTTTGAAATCTTTATCATTTACTTATTATGCTTCATTAAGTACTTATACAAAATTTTATTAAAATAAAACCATTTAAACTTTGTGTTCGGATTTATATGTCACTTAGTATACATAATAAAGGGTAGTGGTCCAAGCACTGATCCTTGTGGCACTCCTGAGGTAATCAGAGGTTTTGAATCACCTTTCGTTTGAGGTCTATTTATCAGAAATACCTGCTCCTGTTTGCCCCCAGCGGACTCCCATGCCGTGTCCACTGTCGTATCAACAAAGAGAGCACGATGCAGGTTCATCGAGGCTCATTCACTTGATGAGCCATTACCTACGGTTGGGTTTCAACGCTGCGTCAGTTTTGCCGGAAACGATACATTTTTCGAGTTACCTTTCCACCTGTTTGCCTGGGAATCTAGCTAGCAGCGCAGCGTTTTGCGTAGGATGCTTGAAGATTCCAACAAAAGAGGTATTACAAAGGGAGATTTACTTTACGGACAGACCATGGCTTCATTGTGCGCTGTTTGGACGTATTGTTCGTTTTCGCGTTTTTAAATGGCTCGTCACGTGGAGAAGCTTTATCGACAGGGGTGTTACCGATCTTGGTAATATTAAGTAAGGCCCTGCTCAAAGTGCAGTAGATTTTTGTTGAGAATACTTCTGCGTTTTCTATGCAGGGTGTCCCATTTTAACATCCCCGTCCGCACATTTCGCATTCTAAAAAAAGGTTTCAAACAAAACTTGTACGGTTTCGAGGAGGCATGAGAGTGACCTTGACAATGACACTGTCCACGAGTTTCGAGGTCATTTTAAGGTCAAATCAATACGCCGACATAATAATAATGAAATAGGCATCTCAAGAAGCGTCTACAAATTTCAAATACATGTTAACGGAATGCAATGCATACCCACAAGGAGTTGAAATACGGAAAGTGCAATCCAAAAAGGTCAACGTTTCCATCATGGTAAACAAACAGTTGATTCACCAGTAAGTGTCTACTGACAGGTAAGATAATTTCAAAAATGGATGACTAATAACGACTAATGCAAGAAGCGTTTTCCTTTTCGACCACAAGCAAGTGCAAAAAAGAGTTAACATGCAGAGAATTTATCACAACCTTGATTTTCAATGTTGCGTTTTTTATTGGCAACTGGCCCAGTGTCCCGAAATTTAGCTACAAGTTCTAGAACATATTTTCGATGCACGTTACTGTTCTCATGTCACTCATTAAATATTTCTGCTGATCTATTAGCGCACTGATTATTTCCGAAAAATATTTCGGTAATTTCAACTCTTTCTGCTGTGGAATATACCATGGTTAATTTATTTAATAAAGTGTTACAAGTTGTTTTAGCAACAAAGTTTGTTCAAATCAATCGCAAACTATGTACTATTCCTATTTAAAATAAGTACGAGATATTTCCTTATCTTTCTTCAAGAAATAACTTTTTTGCCACAAAAAAACGCAACAACAAAATGATAAACAGACCATGGGCGCAGTGAAGAGAAGCATTTACTTATTATGTAAATTCTTTTAGTCAAATTTCTTCTGAAAGTAGTACAGACTAATCTGATGTACCTATTAAAGTCTACTTTAAGCTTTATATCAATAAATCTTCAAAACTACTGAACTGAAGCTCATTTATTTTACATCATTATACAGGGAATTGGAAGACCTTTAAAATAAGGTATCACTCGACCCCCCTTTCCATTTAAGATTTTAGGGTTGGTGTCACCCCCGCCCAGGGGGCTGCACGTGTTAACGTGATTTTTTGCCAAATTTGTGTCCCCCTCGACAACAAAATCGACGGGTCTGAGCGTTTTTCCAAAAAATAAAACTGAGCTGCCAGTAAATCCGTCTGTTTCGTTTTCGATGTGCCACCCTGTATTTTATACATTTTCTGACTGATCTGAATGTACCATAAAAGTCGAATTATGTAGACTCCATATCATGGTAAGGACTAAAATACAAGATATCGAAAAACTACACGCTAGTGTAGCAAAAAATGGAGTGGTCATCGGCAACACAAAATTTCACTGCTCAATTTAAAATCATAATCCAATTGACACAAGACATCCAAAAAGTGAATTTTGAACCTAAACTACTCAAAATTAAAAACACAGAATAGCCCTACGCGAAAATAATTATACTAGTACCTTTTGTAGTGGTAAAATGTTACAGTCCAAATTGATCGCTTTAACTTTCGAATCTAGATATCAACTTGGATATTCCTTTTGTTTCACAAACAAATTGACAGCTAATCCCCGCGTGGCAATGACCCACCTTTTTACTCGAACCATTAAATCATTAGTCACTTTCGAATTTTAAGTAGGAAGGCGTGAACTTGTTATAATAGTCGTTTTCTATTCCAAACAATGGTCACTGTCACTCTTTATTGGCGTGTCGCCAATTTGACGGCAATTTTATATTCTTCCAGGTCCCCGTAACACTCTATCTACTCCTATAGTTCGAATGTAGTCTTTATCAAAGTTTAACGTTGAACAACAAACCTTGCATAAATTATGCGATATCGTCGGTCTGTTAGACTGTCAGGACTGGCTACCCAGATACCAAACATGTTTAAGGGGAAAAAGGAAAGAAAAGAAGTAAATCATTTGAAATCGCTTAAGCATTATTGCTTTGACTGCTCGAATTATTTTGTAACTCCAAAAAATAATTTTGATCGGTTTTGTATACTGAAATAATTTTGGCTGGTCTGAATTTACAATTTAATTTTGATCACAGTGGAGGCGCGGCCTGGAATGTTTGCGAACTTGCTCGACTGTGTAGTCTACTGAATCACGCGACAGAGGGTTGCTGTGCGATTCCGCTTGATTATAACGCCGCTGCGCCTGTTGTTTTACGTAGTCCCTTGGATATGGGATATCAAGATCTCTCAAGTCTCATTTGACACGTACCAAGCGGCGTTAGTAATTTTGCGTCGGGTTCTGTTTTGCAGCATTTGCAGTCTCTGCATGTGCGTCTTGGCATGAAAACACCAAGCCGCGCATGCGTAGGTGATTGCGGGTCTTATGACCATTTTATACAAAGAAATCTTGTCGATTAAACTTAATTTTGAATTTCTGCACAACAAAGGATACAGCTGCTATTGTTTTCAAAATATATATCAGTATGTTTCTGCCAGGTCAATGATGACTCCAAGATACTTGACAGATTGCTCCCATGGTATACGAGTTCCATTTACTGATATCTCTGAGCGGGCACCGCGACGTTTTTTAGTACAAAAGTTTGCCTGCGTTTTCGAAGTATTAATTTTGATCAACCACCGATCCGCCCACTCCAATACTTCCTCCACCGCACTCTGCAGCCTGTCGTGAACCAGGTTACCAGAACAAGACTGGGCTAGCAATGCAGTGTCGTCAGCATAGAGATAAGACTTCACAGTTGCTGGGGCAAGGGACGTCATGTATAAAAGTGAATAAACGATTGGTCCTAAGACCGAACCCTGAGGAACACCGACTCTTGTGTTGTTGACAATGCGACATCCATTAGATTTTTTCAATGATCTTACCATTGAACGTGCTTCTCTGCCTTGCCAAATTCTCGTGCAGCAACCGCTCCCTGCTCGCCGATCTCCTTGGAGCATTGCCGGTAAACTCCTGTCCAACTGCCGGCTCGTCAGGATTGGTGCTCGAACTGGAACCATCTCCGTCATCTCGCACGTTCCCCGTAGCGGTTCCGCCGCAATTTGGACACAACGAATTGTTCCCCCGTTCCTCGTCCAAGTACAAACAAAGCTCCTTCAGCTCCAAGTTGTCTTTGATCAGTTCTTGTTGTTTGTTGTCCAGCTCGCGAAGCTTACTCTGATATGCGGACACTTCTTGTCTCATGACGCTCGCCGTGTATCGTCCAAAACGTTGCCATTCTCTAGCTAGCTTTCTTCCTTTTTGTCTGTCGTCGTCCAAGAAGCAACAGAGGTCTCTGAGCTCCTGATTGTCATCGGCAAGATGCTGGTTAGCTTCTTTTAGGGATCTTAGCTCCAACAGGATGTTCTGCAACTGCCTGTTCTGATCCATGAACCTAGGATCCTCGGGCTTCCTCGAGAACTTCAACATTTCCGATCTCAGGAGCTCGTCGTCGTACCTCAACGGCTGTCTCTGAGCAGGTATCCTCAAATCAGGCAAAATCTGGGGAATCCCAGGTTCGTCCAAAGGCCTCGGTCTTGACGTATCCTGATGCACTTGAACCTGAGTCGTTCTATTGTCCTGGGGTGGCGGGTACTGCGGGTAGTGGTACTGTTTATTCTGAGCATTTGGATAAAAGTTCTTGGGCGACGGCTCAGCAGGGGCGTACAAAATTTTCACGTTGTCCGGGGGTTTGTTGGGAGGGAACTTCATGTCTTTTGGCGGGGGATGCTTCAGAATGCCTTGTCCATTGGGGATGGGAGGCGGTTGGTATCGAGGGGGCACCGCACCTTGTTCGTTCGGAGGTTTGCCGATGTACGGTTTCTTATTTGACATATTTGTCCTTACGCGCTATGGGGCTGCAATGAGGTCGGTCAAATTGGTTCAATTGAACGTTTGTACGTATTTGTGTTTATGATCTGTTTTGTAAATAATATTTGTACAACGTGGCAGTCTTTCAGAAACTTATAGAACGTAGAAAACCAGGTGTACAGTCGGCGAAACGGGGGATAATGGTTATCCGAAAGATACATTTACGATCATGTTGTCATGCTGTCCAGTGTCGTTCAAAACTTTATTTGCACTCTATATGCATACGAAAAATTACCATAGTTATATTATTCCGGGATACCATGCGTATTTCAGCATTGATTAACGTATTCTCCTTTCCGCAATAATTAGAAATCTACTCTGCAAAACTTATTGTCTCATATATGGCGCTATTACTAACCATATGCCCATATACGCTCTTACAGCTGACTACAGGGCCATCTAAGAGAACTTTTTAAAGGACGATATACAGTTTGGTATAGTCAGCTAGAATAAGCTAATCAATAATGTCAGTATTGCACATCTTTAATATACCAAGTGACATATAAATCCGAACACCCAGTTTAAATGGTTTTATTTTAATAAAATTTTGTATAAGTACTTAATGAAGCATAATAAGTAAATGATACAAATTTCAAAATGATTGCACTGCTTTAAAGCCCTTTGACCTTTAATAATGTGTGGATGCACCCTGATGTGCTACGCATTCTCCAACGCACCTAAGCATGCTTCTGATCAGGTGGTCAATGTCCTCCTGTGGTATCTCATTCCAGGTAACCACCAACTCCTCTCGAACTGCTTCTAGAGTCTGAGGAGGACGTTGCAAATTGAGCAATCTCCTACCCATCATATCCCACACGTGCTCAATTGGGGATAAGTCGGGAGATCTTGGTGGCCATGGTAACAATGTGACATCATTATGTCTATTGTGACTCTTGCAACATGTGGTCGGGCATTATCTTGTTGGAAAGCTGGATCTGCCAGGGTGTCAAGATAGGGTAAATGATGGGGTTCTAGAACTTCGTGGATATAACGCTGCGCGTTCATGTTACCTCTGATGAAGATTAAAGGTGACCTGGAACCATAAGCTATAACACCCCAAACCATAACTCCAACAGTGTGATGAACATGTCTTTCAACAAAAAACTGTGGATTCCTCCTTTCACCACGTCGCTTTCTAACCCTGGCACGACCATCGTGCATACCTAAACAAAATCGACACTCGTCACTAAAGACAATACTGTTCCATTCCTGATCCCAGAGTGACCGTGGTCTGCACCACTCAAAGCGATTACGTCGGTGTTCTCGAGTTAAAGGGAGGACCCAGTGTGGCCGGTATGAAAACAAGCCAAAACTTCTCATTCATCGGTAAACACTTCGCATGCCAATAGGTCTTCCGTGTTCTGCAAACCATTCATTTGCAATGGACCTGGTAGTGGAGAAACGGTCCCTTAAGGCCAATAATCTTAGGCGGCGATCTTCACTGTCTGTTGTTCTACGACGGCGTCCAGTGCCCCTTGCTCTTTGCGTACGGCCTTCTCGAAGCCATGCCTGACAACACCTAACCACAGTGTCTACACTTCTTTGCACTCTAACTGCAATTGCCCGAAAAGAAAGTCCAGCTTCCCGAAGTCCCACTATACGGCCCCTATCAAACTCACTAAGTTGACGAAATCGTACAGGTCTCCGTACTCTAGGCATCGTAACCGATCGTAAAGGATGTCAAGAACCAAAATCCGCCAACGTTGATCCTTTACTGCGGCTGAAATATTCATTTTTAGAGCGTTAGTGAATTAAAAAAAAGCAGTATAAAAACCGGAATGTCCAACTGATAAGGCTGAAAATTTTTTCACTTGTTATTTACAGTAAGATAAATACATTCACCAACTTTTATTAAAATAAAACCATTTAAACTGGGTGTTCGGATTTATATGTCACTCAGTATAGATTTTAATTTGTCCATGAAACAAATAAATACCCTTTGTTAAAATGTATAGGCACGTCCTTGCCTAGTAAGTACACTTAACACATTTGGTCCTTCAAGTCGAATATATGGAAAGTAATATTTAACAGTTGATGAGATAAGACACATGGCTTCTCAAAAATAATATATACATTGAACGTTTAACAAATACTATTGGATTACATGGGCCAGTTAGGCTTTCTTTCCTTGTTTTAGGTGATTTTTTATGTGTCGAGTCACGTGTAGATATTCTGATATGTATTTTTTAAAACTGAATCATTGAGGGGTGTTTAAATTGTCTGCTTTTATGGTATCAGAAGTGTGGTGATCATATCGAGTTATGGATCGTAAAGATTCTTAGATTATGAGTTCCAAATCGTTTTGTCACCATATATATTTTTGTAGATCAATGTATTTTGATCAACACCTGTTGATTCTCCATACAAATCTTTCGCGCTGGCCTTTACTTAATACGTAAAATGTTCGGCGCGAATGACCAAATTTTGGTCCTTCGCGCCGGATACATGTAAACTAACACCTGGTGTTACAAGACATTCGGATTTTTTGAGAGTGATTGAGAATAAAGCACAAGTAGAAAACCTCTCTTATATCTTGTGTTATTATGTTTATGATTTCCTGAAAGCTTGATGGTATATCATACGTCTGGTCGATTAATTTAGAAAGGCACTGAGCTCAAGACACCGCTAGAACTTCACAAATAACAACACCAAACCGAACCAAATATGGACCAATTTGACCGACCTCATAAAGACACTTCACAACACAAGTCCATGTCACTACACGGTTGACCTTTTAACACTAACTAGCATTCTTTACGCACACTCTCGATGGATTTTAACACGATGTGGGTCATCAAAGTGGCTCACACGCAGATTTCACTCATCGTTCAAGATGGTTGTCGCGGCGAACACCGAAACACGAATCGCGCACGATAGGCTGACGTTTATTCGCCCATGACCGCATGGCCATGCGAACTGTCAAAATTCGCTGGTCAAATTCGTGTCCGAAACGCGATAAACGGCATCTAACATGGCCGAATAGCGGTGAGCATTTCTTTGGCTTTAAAACGTCATCAGTGAGCAGGTAAACGCGGTAGTAGCGTATGGCTGGTGGTGGGGGGTGATCTGAGACATTGACTTGCACGCAAGCCGATCGAGGGAACGCTCGGTTCGAGAGGCTTGTAGTAATGCTACAGGGTCGCTCAGGCTAGGTATATCTGAAATCATTGTTATTTCAGAGCTGGATATTTATGAGGATGGCGCATATAGGCGTACTCAAGAGAGGGGAGGCCACTGCCTCCCCCTTAAATCTAGCTCATAATTTGTTCATGTACAGGGTGGACAACTAAGAATGTGAGGTAGTGTTATTCATCGTAGAGGTTTGCGGAAATCTGCGAAAAATCTGAAAAATATTTTCAAGTTTCTGAAATGTCCGCGTGGAGGTGTACCTAAAATCTAAAACAGTGATGTTTCTGTGAATTCCGCTATATAAACCTTCCAAAAAATACCTGAGCTTTAAAGTCGAGAATAACCTGAACTTTTTTTGTCTGAAAATTTTAGCTGTATCGCTAAAAATAAATTGGTGGGGGGGGAGGTATTCAAAGGTTTCTATAAAAAACACCCTGTATCTTCGAAACGGCTGAGCCGATTTTAACAAATTTGGGCTAGTCGAAAAGAGATATTCTTGGGCTACAAATGTTATAACATTTGAAGATTTGTTAGTTTCACATGTGGCCGCTAGAAGGCTTAATTCGACATTCCGCCAGAAATGGTTAATTTTCTCAAAATAATTAAATGGATTAGCATGATTTTTTTTTACAAAAAGTTAGCTAAATGATGTCTAAACGCTCTGTGAAAATTGTATCTCAATATCTTGCTTCTAACCTAAAAATTAGGCGAGAAAAAATCATGTACTAAAACCCCTTAAATTTTTATTTTTATACACTATTTTTTCCGGAATTCTTTTTTAATCATCAGATTAAAATCACCCTTTTAGAAAATATTACAAAATATTATTATAAGGTAAGTAATGCTAATAACAAAATGCGTATTTCTTGTTTAAATGCATGTTCACTATGGATATGTACGAAAAAGGCAAATAATAGATTGGAATACAACAAAATAAATAGGTATACTTTATCTGAAGTCACTTGAAATAGCATAAAAACCTTTGGTCGGCGCGTCCTTTGTAATTTCATGACGTATCATAGGCGTGCGGTCATTTATTTAGAACGATAATAATAATGTTTTTATGGGAGTTTAATTTATGTTGACTGAAAGTTAAGAAATGGAAAAATTACAGAATTCCAACGTTTGACATAGGCAAATATTTACATAGCAGGTAGGTATATAAAAAGGTATATAAAGACTTACATTATAGGTATTTATATATCATCCTCGCCTTCGGAGCTGTCGCTAGAGTCATCTTGTAGAGGAATTACAACGGGATTTACAGGAGGCAAAACACAATATTCATTTTCTTTTTCAATAATATGCCTAGAACACTGCTTCCATAGGTCTGTGGCAGCAATATGAGATACTGCATCTCTTATTGTGGCCAATAGCGATTCACTTAATTGAGGGGTCTGATTATGTTTTCTTACTTTTTTTTTAAAGCAGCCCAGACCAACTCAATCGGGTTAAAAATGCAGTAATAGGGAGGTAGACGTAATACTTCATGGCCATTTTGCTGAAGCAGATTGTCAACAACATACTCTTTTTCAAATTTTTGTCTTTTAATAAGATCCAATAATATGGCTTTGGTTGATTTTTGTGGTATTTCCATTCCCTTATCCTTCATAAAATCAATAATGTCTTGTTTTTTTGTGCCTGTATTCGGAATTTTGTTTTTCTGTCGGGAATGGTATGGCGCATTGTCCATAATAATCACTGAATTTGGGGAAATGTTTGGTATTAACTGCTGCTCTATCCACTTTTCAAATAAGTCGGAGGTCATGTCCTCATGATAGTCGGCACATGATTCTTTGATATTTTTGGCAGATAACAGCAAGGCATTAGGTATAAATCCATTTTCACTGCCAGCATGGAGAATAATGATTCGTTTTCCACGGTTGCATGGTGCATTTAAAATGCACTTGTTGCTGTCGTCAACCCAGCCGTATTGCACAACATCATGGGTATCATACCACGTTTCATCCAGGTAAATCAGATTTCTTTTCTGCTCTCTATAGATTTTAACTTTGTGCAAAAATTCTTGGCGCAATTCAACGATTCGAGACGACTCCATAATCACCATTCTTTTATCTAATTTTTTGTATTGAAAACCACACAGTTTTACAATACAGTGCAGTGAGTCTAAGCATTTGTAATTATAAAAATCTTCAGGATAATCTTTTCATTTATCCCGTATCATTTCCAACGTGGGCACCAAATTTTCTTTATAAAATCCGTATATTATACGACGAATATCTTCCTGAAAACCCACGTCTATTCTTTTTCATTTTTGCCCTATGCGCTTTCTGTGGAAGGAATGCTTGACTACATCTCCCCTTTTTATAACCCGATAAATGGTAGACCGACCGATTTTTGTCAGGATACAAATTCTGTTTAAAATTTGATTTTGCGAGGAATCTGGAGTTTCGTTTTTCAGACAATCATACATATTTAGGATTACTCTTTGGGTCTGTTTCTCTAAATCTTTATGAAAGAATTCTGCCTGCACAGGTTCATCAACCATCTCCTCGTGGCTTGGAGCATTTTCCCAAGGTCTCCAAAGAGCCATATTTAGGACACACAAGAACAATCAACACAACAATTAAATCAACAAGTAAACTGAGTATTCAAAAGTCAAAAACACACAAACTAATAAAATCTATGAAAAAACACGGTCAGACTAAAGAAAACACGTTTATTCACCGCTACACGCACTGGCTAAACTGTTTCAATTTTCAGTAGCCACCTGCACTTGTTCGGAGCTCTGAAATACACGCCTTCTCATTGGCTATGTCCACGCATAGGCGTGCTTTACTCCACGTGGACCGGTGAAACTGCCTTTGATCTTATACGGGGGATATTTGCTGCGAAATTTGGCGATTTTAGCAGCTACAGAACGTGTTAAATATAGATATATAAAACGCACCCGGTATTTCACAGTGTTTCAAGTGACTTCAGATAAAGTATACCTAATCAAAATTTCACTTTTAAGATGCGTATTATGCACGAATTCGGACTAGAAGTTCAATGGTCACGTTTTTTTTTGGCGGCTCCTTTTTCATGTTTATAGCAATCTTGATGTATGTCTGGATGTTATCGAAATATTGTATATATTACCATGCAAGTCAAAATAAAGCGATGTTATCGACAGTAATTCAAAACATCCAAGCAAATAACTGGAATGAAGTCCAGATTATTCCTGTCGACTTAGATACCTGGTGTTTCAAATTCGTCTTCGAAGTCAGGAAAAAAGTTGCGCACTTAGCTAACAAAAAAAATAGCATTTGGAAAGTTTCACAATTTCGGGTATTTTCGGAGAAACTGAATTTTTCCAAAATCATTTTTATTTTTAACTGGCATTATTTGAAATTGTATTTCAAAATACAAGTTAACATTGCCACTTGAATTTCAATATGACATTCCGTTTCTTGTCCACAAGCAACATTATTTTTTATTATAGACGCCATACTGGCTTTTTGGACAAATAAATAAAATTCTTAATTCTGATTCTCGCACCATGGAAGCGTTCTACAGTTCATCTCAGTCGTAGATTAATAATGGGTGATTTTTTTGCTAGTATCTTTTTGGCAACACTGTTTTTGACAGATGACGCGTGAATCGTGTCTTGTGTCATTGTCAAACTTGTTCAGTTTCTTCTAACCCTGGCACGACCATCGTGCATGCCTAAACAAAATCGAGACTCGTCACTAAAGACAATACTGTTCCATTCCTGATCCCAGAGTGACCGTTGTCTGCACCACTCAAGGCGATTACGTCGGTGTTCTCGAGTTAAAGGGAGGACCCAGTGTGGCCGGTATGAAAACAAGCCAAAAATTCTCATTCGTCGGTAAACACTTCGCATGCCAATAGGTCTTCCGTGTTCTGAAAACCATTCATTTGCAATGGCCCTGGTAGTGGAGAAACGGTCCCTTAAGGCCAATAATCTTAGGCGGCGATCTTCACGGTCTGTTGTTCTACGGCGGCGTCCAGTGCCCCTTGCTCTTTGCGTACGGCCTTCTCGAAGCCATGCCTGACAACACCTAACCACAGTGTCTACACTTCTTTGCACTCTAACTGCAATTGCCCGAAAAGAAAGTCCAGCTTCCCGAAGTCCCACTATACGTCCCCTATCAAACTCACTAAGTTGACGAAATCGTACAGGTCTCCGTACTCTAGGCATCGTAACCGATCGTAAAGGATGTCAAGAACCAAAATCCGCCAACGTTGATTCTTTACTGCGGCTGAAATATTCATTTTTAGAGCGTTAGTGAATTAAAAAAAAGCAGTATAAAAACCGGAATGTCCAACTGATAACGCTGAAAATTTTTTCACTTGTTATTTACAGTAAGATAAATACATTCACCAACTTTTATTAAAATAAAACCATTTAAACTGGGTGTTCGAATTTATATGTCACTTAGTATATTTTTGGAATTAAAAACTCTATTCAGTTGTGCAAAAATCTTGTAGAGGAAAAAACTGGCAATGTTAATGTTTTTGATTTTTAAATCCTATCTCAAATAAAATAAGAAAAAAGATAAAAAGAAACCAATGTTTTTCCAATACCTCATCTACGTCATTTCAGTGGGCCATCAGCATATAAATAGGCTTCACAGTCCCTGGCGCTGAGTGAACAGTGAATACAAGATTGGTCCGAGAACGGAACCTTGAGGGACACCGGCTCTGGTGGGTTGCTTTCTCGCATTATCTATGTTGATCCGAAATCTACTACCTTCAAGGAAGGATTTCAATAGTATTAGGAGCCGAAATGGAAAACCATTTTGGATTAGGCTATGTCACACCTTGCGGAATGCCTCTTAGACCGGAAGCTAGGATATCGAGCTTACGGAATTTAATACCACCGACAGCTCTTGCTTCTTCCTTCCAAACTGCAAACATATTTATGCTATTAAGGTGCCTTCATGATACCTAGTTAGTAGGAATGTTAGATACTACGGTTAACGCTATTCTTGAGCTTCTATGTCAAGTTGCCTTTTCGAAAAACTGAATGTACGTTTCGTATCTTCACTACAATAAACCTTATCCCTTAGTGGCGCTGCTTCAGCAGTGAAAGCCAACTTTACGATCCGACACGGAATCCAGGTAAAAATAGAAAGTGAACCGCAAAGAAATTACGATATTAACTGTGGCAACAGCGCAGAAGTGTCGCTCAGAGAGATTTTAGTTATTCGACTAGAATTTGTTGTTCCGATAAAGTATACACTTTTGTTTTCGTAAACTTTGGTGATACCAAGCTAATGAATCAAATTAAGTATCTGTACAAGAAAAGAGAGGGGAAACACGTAAAACGACTCATTAACCAAATACAATCGTCCAGGTTGCAGGCTTGAAATAGTCAGCATACTTTCACTGAAATCTAACATCTTGATCTTAGATTCAACATGGGCCCTTTAGGTTGCATGCATCGGTTACTCGGGTAAGCTTTATGCTTTTTTTGATGGGAAAAGTTAACTTTAAACTAGTCACTAGTCAATTTTTATCAGTTGTGAAGCTTGATCCAAACATTTCATCATAAAAAAGCTTTGTACTATTTTCTGAAAAATGTTCTACCCTAAAGTACTGATGCCTGCTATTTTTTCGGCGAGGCGAGGGGAAAATAAAAAATCCTAACCAATTTTTACGTATTTCCAAAGCTTCATCGTTTTATGAACCAGAAAAGTATATTTTTTTTTGTACTTTGTATATCTTTTAAGGTCGTGATCATTTAAATATTATTCGGAAGTGTTTGGATATATCAAACCACATTTTTAAATCAAAAATGAAAAATAAACGGTAGTTTAAAAAAACTAAAAAACACGCTTTTCTAGCTAACCGTGTTAGAAAGCAGAAAATAATTTTTAATTACAAAGAGTTTATATTGCCCTAGTAGATGGTCGAACACTCGATCATAATTAATGACCTCAAAATAAAATTATAATAAAATTTAAGTGATTAACATTATAATTCAATTCAGAATAAAAAGCGTGAGGTGCCAATAGAATGATTGTAACATTTAATATATCAACCACCCCACCCAACTTGTATTTTATTATAATTTTATTTTGATGTCGTTAATTATGATTGATTGTTCGACAACCTACTACTGTAATATAAACTCTTTGTAATTAAAAATTATTTTCTACTTTTTAGTTCGGTTTTTTAGTTTTTTTAAACTATAATTTAATTAATGGGTAATTTTTTGCTAGTATCTTTTTGGCAACACCGTTTTTGACAGATGACGCGTGAATCGTGTCTTGTGTCATTGTCAAACTTGTTCAGCTTGGTCTATAATTTAACCATGAATCGACTTACGAACGAACAACGCTTGCAAATTATTGAATTTTACTATCAAAATTCATGCTCGGTTAAGAGAGTGCATCGAGCACTGCTTCCAATTTATGAGCAATTTCGTCGGCCTACTGAGGGAGCTATTCGGAAGCTTGTGACTAAATTTCGAACCCAGTTTACATTATTGGACATTGAACCACCAACACGCACACGTAGAGTGAGGACTGAAGAAAATATTGCGGCTGTATCCGCCAGTGTTCAGCGACGAAGCTCATTTCTGGTTGAATGGGTACGTTAAGAAGCAAAACTGCCGCATCTGGAGTGAAGACCAGCCAGAAGCATTGCAAGAGCTACCAATGCATCCCGAAAAAATCACTGTTTGGTGTGGATTATGGGCCGGTTTCATCATCGGGCCGTACTTCTTCAAAGACGACAATGGCCGTAACGTAACTGTGAATGGCGAGCGCTACCGTGCGATGATAACAATCTTTTTTTTTGCCCAAAATGGAAGAGCTGAACTTGGCTGACATGTGGTTTCAACAAGACGGTGCCACATGCCACACCGCACACGAAACAATGGCCCTATTGATAGGCGAGTTCGGTGAACAGTTTATCTCACTTTGGGGCCCGTCAATTGGCCGCCTAGATCGTGTGATTTAACGCCGTTGGACTATTTCTTGTGGGGCCATGTTAAGACTAATGTGTTCAGGGATAAACCAGCAACGATTGACGCACTGGAAGCCAATATTGAAGCATTTATTCGTGAGATACCGGCCGATATGTTGGAGAGAGTGTGCCAAAATTGGACCTTGCGCATGGGCCATCTAAAGCGGAGCCGCGGCCAACATTTACATGAAATAATCTTTAAACATTAAATTATATCGACCGTTCTATCGACTCAAATAAAGATTTAATCGTTTTTTCAAATTTTTTGTGTTTTTTGAAAATCAAATCCTATATTATTTAATAAAGATGATTAAATACTCTCTAAGTACAACAATCTTGCGATATGAGGGACAAAACGATTACAATGTCGAAAAACTCAAAAATAGTGTTTTGGATAGGTATTCACGTTCTCAAAAACGCTTAAGCAATACGTTGAAGGCGCTGAGCATTTTTGGAAACGTGAATACCCTGTTCTAGAATCTAGAGTTAGAACATAATTTAATCTTCCGTTCTCTTTAAAAATACTTCGTAATAGTAATTACAGTTACATGAAACCGACCGTTAATGTCTGGAACCGACACGTTGATAAGGCTGATAAAAAAAGAAAGTACGTGTACTTGCATGTGCCTACGATTAATCTTTCTGATAAACTTTTATAAACAGCACCGTTAAATTTAATTTATGCTCGATAAAAAATCGCAGGACTTTCGTAAAAAAAAAATTAAAAAAAGTTTACGGAATGTCTTTTGACTCGTATTTAAATAGGTAGTTTACTGCCAGCGTATTTTTAAAATTCTCTCCGCGAACCAGGTCACACGTCGTTGGATGAAAACAACTGTGTCATTCAACTTGGAGATTTTTGTGTTCGATGTATAAAAGTTTATTTAGGTTTATAGATCTGCAATTTCGAATGAATAATAAAATAAGGTATTGAGGTTTCCCGTGGAAAAAGTGTTCAAAAGGTTGCTTATTTAGGTAATCAACAAAAACCGCCTAGAAATTTTCGAAATTCAAACTACATTCGGAGAGTGACAGGAAAAACTGAATGTTCCTAAAATCGTTTTAAAAGAAATTGTACATTAACATTGCCACTTTTTCTTCTCTACAAAATGGCATAATCAGAATTTCAATTTGACGTTTCGTCTCTTGTTCTTCAGCAACTTTATTTTTTCTTCTGGACGCCATATTGGATTTTTGCACAGATAAATAGAGCTTCTTATTCTAATTCCAAATATGTATAATGCATTAACATTACCAAACCTTAATTATTTAAAAAAAGCGTAATTTCCTAGGTTGGCCTTGAAATTATCAGACAGTCATTTGTTTCTTATACCAGATTTATTCCAGAATCGCTTTTATTTTTTCCTGACTTCATTTGAGAAGGCATTTTAAAATAAATTGCTTGCTGTCATTGTTACTTATTCTACATGAATTATTCCGCCACCACCTTTTTTTCTTTTCACATGGAAGCTATATTGGAATACAAAATGAGGTTTCCAGAAAATGAACGAAAAATGCACAAAAAATGCTTATATTGCCAAAAAGAATTGATAGCATTGTTTTTAGTCATCTGTATAAACACCATGAAATGATCAGATAAAAAGGACTAGAAACAAATGCGAAAAAAGAGACATTTGACCTTGAACCATCTGTGTTGAAGCATTCGTATAACCCTAGACCATTGATTCCCAAAGTGGTCTATATCGACCCCTAGGGGTCTATGACAACCTGCAAGGGGTCTACGTCAGCGAAAAAAAATTTGGGGGTCCATGGAATGAATATGGGGGTCCACGATAGTGGATCTCAACACATACACTGATAGTACCTATTTACTTACATCATACTATCTTATAATATCAAAACATATACATTATTTATAAAAGTACCTATGAAGTAAAAAATTTATTATATATGTTTATAAAATTGTGTAAGTTGTAGGATGTTGGTATTCGCTTTGTGGTCGCAATACATTTTGAACTTGTAAACACCTGAGAGTCGCAGTCTGGGAGCTTCACTACCTTGCACTGACTTGTTCAATTCGCCACTCTATAAATACGAATGTGGTACAAATACGTGTATTCGTTTCCTGAATCTTTAAAAGGAAAGTGCTAAGAAAATATTTTAAAAAATATAAACAGGTAGTATATCACACAAATTATAATGAGTCAGTGTTATTTTGTTTAAGAGTGCTGGAGAAAAGTAAGTACATTATTTTTTATTAAATTTTAGTTTTGTACTCGTAGTTAGCAAAGATAAATATATTACGCCAATCATGACTTTAGTTATTAGTAGTTAAATATTCAATCATGCAAAATTACACGAGTACTCCTCAATAGCTTCTTTTTGAATGTTTTAGCAATCGGCAATATAATTACAGTGCAATCTCCGTAATTCGAGCTAATTGTTGCAAGAAGATGTTCGAATTATGGAATGTTTTCGGAAAAATCAAAAAATATTTTTAATATACAGCTGCTGGATTTTCTGTCTTATTTAAAGTAATTTAATTTTGCCCACAGATGACTGATGCCATGTCCGAATCTAAAAAGAAATGTAGACAGTACAGTGTCGATTATTTGAAATTTGGCTTCATTCCATCATTGCCGGACAAACAATCGCCTATATGCCTTTTATGCAACAAAGTTTTGGGCAATGACGCTATGAAACCATCTAAACTGCAAGATCATCTGAGAAGATGCCACCCTGATAAAACAGAGAAAGATTTGAAATACTTTCAAACACTCAAAGATAAATTTCAGAAGAGACCTACACTGGACAGAATGTTCGCTTCGACGTCACAAAGAAATGATGATGGTTTGCGGGCGTCTTACAATATCTCGTTACTTATAGCAAAATCCGGAAAACCGCATACTATCGGAGAGAAGTTAATTTTGCCAGCCGTTGAAGAGGTTTTAAAAACTGTTTTACACAAACCTGCATCTGATATCATTAAAAGAATTCTCTTAAGCAACAATACTGTTGAAAGACGTATTGATGAAATGAGTTCTGATATTGAAAGCTTCTTATGTAATTATTTGCAAACGACCCATTTCTCTATACAACTGGACGAGTCAACTTCACCTGATAATGCAGCATTATTATTGGCATATGTTCGTTTTATTATGAATCAAGAAATCTACGAAGAACTGCTCTTCGCAAGAACTTTGATAACCGACACTAAAGGTGAATCAATATTTCATGTTTTGAAGGATTACTTCATTGAAAAAGCAATTCCTTTATCAAATATGTATAATATCAGTAGCTACAGATGGAGCACCTGCCATGGTTGGACGTTATCGTGGATTTATAAGCTATTTAAAACAAAATGTGTCAGGGGTGTTAGCAATACATTGTGTCATCCATCGACAACATTTAGTTGCTAAAAATTTGAGTGTTAGATTGCATGAATCACTTCATTTAGTCATTGATGTAGTAAACCGAATCCGAAGCAACGCGTTGAATACTATTTGCGCAGTTGTGTGAAGAAAATGACGAACACTTTCATCAATTACACCTTCACACTGAAGTACGCTGGCTGTCGAAAGGCTTATGTTTGACAAGATTTTTTGCACTTTTTGAGACCATTTTAGAATTTCTGGATACTAAAGATAAAATTTTAAAAGAAAATTTAATGAAGAGAAAAACAGATATCGCCTATTTAACAGATTTGTTTACAAAATTTAATATGGTTAATTTGCAATTACAAAGCGACAGTTTAAATTTGATTAAAACAAAGTCCATCTTATCAGCGTTTCTTGCCAGAGTTAAACTAATGAAGCAAAATATTGGACGGGGCTAATTTTCTCAGTTCCCCAATTTGTCACAGACAAGCTGCCAGGAAGATGACTTACGTTCAACATTTAAATGCCCTCTATTCAGATTTTGAATCTAGGTTTGAGGATATTTTGACTATGTTAATACCACCGTGGATAATTAATCCATATGGTGACATATAAGAAACGAATGTCATAATACAAGAGGAACTGACTGAACTAAGTACAAACGAAGAACTTAAGGTTCAGTTTAAAAACGGATATCAGCAATTCTGGCTGCAAAACAACATACCCGTTACTTATCCCGTATTATGGAATATTTGCCAGGAAATTTTTAATTTTCTTTCCATCGTCATACCTAGTGGAAAGGGGGCTCAGCGCTGTTACCAATCTCCTAACGAAAAAAAGAAACAGACTGGACATCATTAGCCGAGGAGATTTAAGATTAACCCTTACAAAATTGACGCCAAATGTTGATAATTTATTATTAAAGCATCAGGTTCATCCTTCTCACTAAAAATATTGACTTATTGCTTATGTTATTTTATTTATAGTTTATTTTATGTTTATTGGTGTCTGACCAATAAATGCCCGCATTGGGAATAAGTGCCCGCATTGATTTTTTTAAAGAACCCCCCTTTATAGAAAATATATATTTTTTTTAAATTATTCTGAAAATTCAAGGATAGGTACACACTAAAATTCGTTATTTTTTTGCCTATTTTTAGATAACTTAAACGTATAAGAAGCGGAATTTAATCAAACTAACAGTGAAATTATTGTAGAACATACGTTTATGTTATAATTAATAAACGAACTCGCTTATTGTACTATTTTAAGTAAAAAACTTTGTATTTATTATTTTTCACTTTTTTTTTATTTCATCCCTCTTATTTTTTTTTCAATGCGGGCACTTATTCCCAATGCGGGCACTTATTGGTCAGACACCTGTTTATTTAATGTTACGTATATTTTACATAACAGATACAAAATTTTATTTTGAGTAGTTTTAATTTAAATTCAATTAATAAATGTATAAATTAACATGTGTTTTTACTTTAAGTTTTTAACACTCAGCTTCACTACAGTTAGAAATTTACAGGAAATCAATATCAGGTAAGTAGGGGGTCTACCCAACACGGAAAAACATGGCAATGGGTCTACGACACAAAAAAGTTTGGAGAACTCTGCCCTAGACTGTCCTAGACGTCGAGAGTGTAGGATTTACCGCCTTCCGGCCCAATCTGGCAACGCAGCAACTTTTCTGCGATAAGTTTGTTTGGTGTACTCGCGGCGCTCCCGCCGCTACTGTCATTTCCCAAGATTCCTGCGATCCCCGGTATTTCCAAGGTGACCTTTATCAACACAAATAGCGGGTAGACGGCATCAGACGACTCGTCCGTATTTTCAGTTCCTCAGAAAATTTCAGAATGTCCAGACCGCAATCAGACACCGAGAAAAGGAAACAGATCAGTGTTCGCGGTATCGCAGAAATCTCAGATGTGAACGAAATCAAGAAAACCTTCAACCGGCATCTGCACTACACCTTGGTCAAAGACAGGAATGTAGCCACAGCGAGGGATTACTATTTCGCCTTGGCGCACACCGTCAAGGACCATTTGGTCTCGAGATGGATCAGAACGCAGCAATATTATTACGAGAAAGATCCCAAGGTAACTAGATGTTTTTCGTTTGCTTTTCATTTGTTTTTATCATTGTATACATCTTAGCTATTCTGAACGAAACGGTCACAATATCCCACTTCTTGTGCTGCAGTCAATCCAAAGCTTTCAATCTTCAAAGCTCAGCAATATTATTAGAAGAAAAAGTATCCAAATGTATATAATTCTATTTGCTTTTAGTTTGTTTTTATCTATTCTGTCATGTTTTGTACACATTTTGACTATTTTGAATGAAACAATCACAATATCCCACTTCTTGTGCTGCAGTCAATCCAAAGCTTCATCCTTCAAAGATCAGCAACATTATTAAAAGAAAAAAGATCTAAAATCGCAAAACTCAATTTTTTCTGTTGTTTGTTTTCATTTGTGTTTACTCGTTCATATTTTGTGCTCATTAACGCTTTGTTTGACTTAAGCTGTCAAAATATCTCAAGTATTTGAGGTGTTTCGTTCAAATTTTTGAATTTGCACGTGTTTTGGATCGATATTCCGAATGTTCAATGTCACTTTAAGGGTAGAAAACAGGTCGTAATCTACAGGAGCTTGCGCGAAATTACTAGGGATGAGGGTTGAAATTGATCAATCGGGCAGCGCCATCTGTGGTATTTTAATTGAAGTTGTACGTGGGATCAGCTGTTTGTTACTCGTCGCCATAGCCACTGAAGATTTTGTCTTACGACTAGATTGAACTTCATATTTATACTTTGTGCTAATATAAGTAATGTTATCTTGAAAGTAGGACAGTTCAATTATAACCATCTGTAATATAAAAATCGCGACATTCCTGCTCATTCACCATTTTTAAGCCAAATTCATTGATGGGACACTCGTACAGCAATATAGGGCTTATGCATATTATTTTAATTTACGGTGAGGATCTTCGAAACGCTACCGAGGCTTCGCGAGTGCATGCAGATCGTTTTTCAAAATCATTCGGTGTCGAGATTGTGGAGCAATCTACAAGAGGAGGCTTTTCTCTCAAAAGCTGCAGTGGTCGATTCTGGTGATAGATGGTGCTTTTCCAATTTCTTTATTATTGAAATCAGGACAATTAAGCACATCGATCATTTTTTTAATATATTCGATGTATAATGATTTTTAAAAACCCTCAATATTTGTTAAAATATCTTTTAATAGATCAATAATTACGAATCCACTATCATCCGCCAAGCATTGTATTGTGAAGCTGAAATCTTTCAGGTTTTTTAAATGCAATAATAGCTATTTCTAATCGGTTATGATGGTGAAGGTGGAGTATTAATCTACATTACATTATTTCGGTACTTACCGTATTTTCTAAAAATAACTACATCTCCAGTGGATGACCTTTCAATATAAAATTTGTTATCGTGAAGTAACGTTCGTATTTCGAATTTAAACGTATAGACACGGATTGATAACATTAATGCATTATAGTCCAGTTAAAAACAGCTATTTTACGAAATTCGAGGTATCGTCACCATAGGTGATTTTGGAGTTTTTTTATTGATTTTCATATGAAAGCTTTTGAAAAATTAGCAAATAAAATATTGATAATCATATTCAGGGTGTATAAAATACAGGATATGATTCCTCAGCTCATTTTATTAAGAAAAGTTTATGTAAACATATGTCCTAAGCCTCTGTCAAGTTTTGAGTTACAGTGTTAAAATTTTAAGAAATTTATTATCATAATTTTTATACTGTTCTAGATATTTTTCGTAAAATTTGACATCTACATACTAAGTGCCGATAGGCATTTTCTTATACAGGGTGACTTTGAAGTTGAGTCATTAATTTTCAGATAATGATTGTAGAAGGAAGATAAACCAAAATATGTGTGTAAAAATAAAAAAAAAATTAAAAAAAAATGTTTACCTTGTTTTATAAAGTATCCTCCCGACAAGTATTTCAGTGCGGACCTGTATTTGATCGTGAGGTCTTGGAGCACCGGCATGCTGTCCCCTGTGAGGTCTTAAGTCACCTGATTCACGAGTCCGTTGTACTACATTAACAAACGCACGAGGGGTTGGTTGCACTCGATTGGGAAAAGTATCCCATTTTCTTATTTGGAAAATACTTGATGATTATTTACTATGCCACTATCATATTCAAATGGTTCAAGCAGTACTGCCGTGTGATTTGAGAATTGAAACCTGCATTAGGACATTTTCAATAATTCTTGTGATAATTAAATTAAATATTATTAGTTTGTTTGATCCACAGAAATTGTCAAAACCTGTTACAAACTTGTTTTTTTTTAATTTCCATGCATTGCAAAACCGCTAAAATCTCATGTGGTAGTTTGTAGGTAAGGTGCGTTTTTGCTTATTTTTCGCCCGAAAACGCTACATCGGCGAAAAAAGTCAAGAAGGCAAAAAAGGCCTATCGATGTGTCAAATTTCATGAAAATACATTGTGTCCGCAAAGTTGGGGTTTTCCTTTTGAGAAACAACTACCCTTGAAATAACAAAGGTAATGTGTAGTGAAACGAGGGCGACCAAGTAAAAAAAAATAAAGGAAAAAGTACTCGCTCTCCAGTTGACGAGAAGGGCTAAGTACGTCTCTGCCAGAAATCATACCGCTCCAACAGAAAATGAACTCAGCTGATGCGCTACCGAGCAGACGCAGAAACCACATTGATTGTCTTACACTTAATGGCACATCTTCTAACAAGGAAGGCAAAATGTTGCGTAAAAAGTCTAGGTATTGCATCCCGTCCAATCGATTTGGGAGAATAAATGGTCCAATGAGCATACTGTTCACAATGCAACAACCACTCACAAATCCGCACTCTTGCTGGAAAATCGTCAGGTTGAAGGGCTTGTACACGTTGGACGTGAAACGGATACAGCCCCTCTTCACGCAGCGTTTGCCACACTTTAGTTTTTGATACTTGCACTTCTCTAGCCACGTCTCTAGTGCTTGTTGAGGGATTCTCGTCTACGCGATTACCTCTACACGCGTAACCGTTATCGTCGGTTGAAGGTTGCATACTGACCTGACACACTGACCCCGACCCAGTTCTGCCGTCGGGTTGAGACCTTGTACCAGTCGGGGATATCGTGGCGGGTCGCGGATACAGGACGGTATTCAGATATTTTTGATGTTGCAGAGCCCTTTATCTCGGTTCCCTTAAGACATTGGTGTATATGGTACTAAGAAAAATTGCTTATGTTTTCAAGATCTACACGCAGTGTAAAGGAAAACCCCAACTTTGTGGACACCCCGTATATATAAAAATCATATCCTGTATTTTTAGGCATCAATTAAATTACACCCTGAAGAATGCTTCAACCATTTTCATGCAAAACTGGACTTTTTGTTCAGTACCTAATATTCAACATTGGAAAATGCCCTTTTTTCCCCGAGAAAAGGCAAGTTGCCTGTACTATAAAGTATATATATACTAATAAATCATTTTAAAAATTGTTGAACTATCAGCATAAAGGAAACAAAGATTCATGAGTCAACAGATGATAACCTTCGCGAAACAACACCGCTGTTAACAGTCAATCCAGTTGACCTAACCGACTTACACCCAAAATAAATTGATTGGAAGGCCAAATAAAAGTGAATTGAACATTATTGTCTTTTAATTCTTGTCTAGGTCATATATCTGATGAGCTGTTATGTAATGTCAATATCTGCATCGCTTAACTGTCGTCTCTTAGCTTTTTTATTTGATTGATTATTTTTTCAACAACTGGAAGCGTGTTTTTTAGGAAATGACAATGGAAGAATACTAGCAGTTTCACATATTTTATGTCAAATTTGATGAGTGTCTCCCATTTGATTTGTAACATAAAATTCCAGATACATTCAATGTCTTCATAGTCGGGATATTTAAATAAGTTCTTGCGGCTTTTCGAATATAAAATAAAATATTATTGAGCTCACAGATATGACGGATTTTAATAATAATTTTTATTACAGGTACCGGAACAATAATAAATATTTATTTGAGAATTGCGTTGAATATTTTTTGGCAGAGTGTGCTCCTATAACAGTTCACGGCTTATAATATTTCTATTCTAGTCTAGTTCACTTGGTAACATTCACGTTTGAACATAATTTATGCATTTCTAACTACAAGCTTTTGGCAGCCACCATATTCTATAGAAACTAAAATTTACTTATTTATTAACTCACGAAAAAAAGCAATGTAACATATAGGAACAGTGATACATTTTCAACTTAAATCTAAAAAACCTATATCTAACAAAAAAAAACAGTCAAATAGTAAAAAATAAGAATCAACAGCATATATCATAATATTCTTCGACACTATAGAAGCTATTTTCAATTTGATAGTCTTTTAAAAGTTTTTTTAATGTCTTTAGATTGTGGCAATTCCTTATTTCCAAAGGCGGTAGGTTAAAAGCTTTTGGAGGAGTTACACATAATTTGACTTCAATATATATATATATATATATATATATACAGGGTGACTTCGACGTTGAGTCATTTATTTTAACAGTGGGTAGATCTGATCAAATGAAATGTTTTTTTCCTTTACCATTTTTCTGGTAAAATTAAAGTAACAAAGTTATAGCCCTTTGGAAGTTTGAGTACCGCCCTGTCGCAATAATAATATTATGTGCTCGTGTTTGGCAACAACGGATATAATCCGCCTTATCGGTTCATCGCATCGGAAACAAAAAAGCGAAAGAATTTGGAACGATGTTTTTACAATTATTTTATTCAGTTGTATACAGTCAGTGTCAGTCGGTAACGCGTGAGTGAATAGTGGTGTCTGTTGCGTGGCTCAAACGGAATAAAAAATGGCACATGTTTATGCGGATCGGTTTCCCAATCGAGTGCAACCAACCCCTCGTGCCTTTGTTAATGTAGTACAAAGGGCTCGTGAATCAGGTGACTTAAGACCTCACAGGGGAGGCCATGCCGATGCTCCAAGACCGCACGATCAAATACAGGTCCGCACTGAAATATTTGTCGGGAGGATACTTTATAAAACAAGGTAACATTTTTTTTTTAATTTTATTTTTATTTTTACACACATATTTTGGTTTATCTTCCTTCTACAATCATTATCTGAAAATTAATGACTCAACTTCAAAGTTATATAGAAGTCTTCACTAATTCTCGTATTAGTTTTCCTCTATTTTTTAATATGTATAAACAAGTTTTCAGTATGTAGGAACATTTACATGATGTTCTAGTACAAGCAACTGCTGTACATCTGATAATTATTTTCTACATACATAGGAGCTTCCTTAGTTTTCCAGCATTCAAAATAGAAAGGCATATCGAAATATGGAAATATTATCGAGAATTAAATTCTGTAACGCATATGCTTTTCAGAATCAAAATACGAGGGTTGTTTCAAGAATAAGCTTCCCACATTGTAGGCACAAGGAATTTTTTATTTGAAAAAAGAATTCGCCATTGGAAACTTTGATCTTTAAGCTATTTTTCCGGATAGTCGGCATTTTTTTCCGCACACTTTTTTAGACTTGAAATCCACTTTCGCACTACCGCCTTTTGAACCCTATTTTTGACACAACCCTGTTTCATCGGTAGAATACCTCTTGAATTTAATAGTAGATACTATAATGATTTAAGCCACGTTATTGCATAGTCACAGTGCTGCTTTCACTCTATGCAGGAATCCAAATATACGCCAAGGAATTTTATATATTTCACATTATTGATATTAATATTATTTATTTTTTGTCATGTGTGAAATTTGCTACATTTAGTCTTGTACAAATTATTATTTGAAAATTAGTTATGCAGCCTAGACAGTGCAATATCTATATAATCTTGTAACTGTTTCTCAGAAGAACCAGAAGCTACAATTGAGGTATCATCTGAGAATGAAGTTATCATTGCCTCAGGTACAACATTAGGCGACTCGTTTACGTAAAGCAACAATAAAACAGGGCCTGTGAGACGCCCATCAAACATTCTTCAAACCTAAAATTAACCTAGTACCAATAGAATTTGAATGGCGAATAACTACAAAACTACATACGGCTTTTTGTTGTACACATGATTCGTCACCAAACTGCTGAGTCGTTCATGATGAATGTTAAGGAGTTAGATCCATTTGTTATTCCTCAATTGTCTAAATGAATACGGGTACAAGCTGTTAGCGGTTTGGATATGGTAACACATATTTATGTTCTTGAAAGTCTTCTTCGTATACGGGTGACTCGATATATGAGTGTAGCAGCCTCAGTACGTAAAAGTGCAAAAAAGGTCATCATTTATAGGTCTGGAAATTCTCTACAAAATTACTCTATTCTTATTTTCAGAGGGTCTATTACCTGTCCCTCGAGTTCTACATGGGCAGGTCCCTACAGAATACGATGATCAACCTTGGTATCCAAAGCTCTGTAGATGAAGCTCTCTATCAGTTAGGTCTAGATATTGAAGAACTAGAAGAGCTAGAAGAGGATGCTGGTCTAGGAAACGGTGGACTGGGAAGGCTTGCCGCCTGTTTCTTAGATTCGATGGCTACTTTAGGTACACTTTTTTCTTTTAGTTTTCAGCATAATTGACGCAATCTGTATTAGAGATATCACAGCGGAATAATAATGACATCTAGATTACGTATCCTGGATTTTTTTTGACAGATCTCACGTAAAAAAGGTCAATGTTCCAGATTCAATTTTTCGGATACACCTCGTATATGGACGCATACCTACACGCGTAGACACGATTTGGTTGATCAATGTTTCATTTATTGGCAACGGATTTGATTGGAAGTAAACGTGTGTAACTTTGCTGTGGTCAAACTAGCCTGTAAAGAGGTTGAATCAAAATACGTAATTTCCGACAAATGGTTATTATTACATGTAAACAAAGTCCTATATATAGAAATCCAACCTGGCAGGTGTCCACGTATAAATGCATCATAATATTGAGTTCCTGTCAGTACTGGTGTATAATATTTACATGTCGCCAAATAATTCGATCTTATACCTGAAACCTAACGAAATAAAATGGCGCTTGGTCAAGCAACACTTCCCTAAAGAATGTTTATTTTTCTTTTTATTCAATCATCACCACACGTAAATGTTACTTGGGCATGTGATGCAAAAGAAATAATAGCTTGGGAGTCAAATTTTGTATTCTAAAAATCAATTATGTATTAATTTAAAAATTAAATGAACCAAAAACGCCTCACATGTTAGAAAGGAATCAATCACCTGAATATTTATAATATTACGAGGGCTGTTTCAAAAATAAGGGTCTCACATTTTTTTCAGGCACAAGGATTTTTTTATTTGAAAAAATTTATTCACCAATGGAAACGTTGATCTTTAAGCCAATTTTCTCCATAGTCACTTTTGAGAGGTATCAACTAATAGCTTGTTTGAAAGGTCTTTCGAAGTACTTTATTTTGACGCTTGATTTTTAAAATCGCTCAATTTTTTTTTTAAGAAAATTGCTCAGATAGAAAACAAAAATTCCCGAAAATACCACTTTTTATTTCAATAAATGTTCAAATTTCTGACGGACATTTTAAAAAATATGTTGTGGTTGCCATGGCAGCTTTCGATGAAGCGTTGACGAAGTTCATCTAAACTTTCAGGTTGGGGAGTAAACACAATAGATTTAATAATAATTAATGTCTTTTATTTGTAATATTCTTACAGGAGGCGAGATTTAAATAATATATCTATTCTACCATCTAACCCCCTTAACAATACGAGATGTGAAAAAAAACAGAATTTGTTGAAAATTAATACCTGTATACAATAACGACAATAAAGTATAATCTAAGTAAAGGCATAAGGAAAATATGAGGACACTTATGGGTTATAACAGATTTCGCTACTGAGAATTTGGGTAATGGATTCGTTTCTTTTAAACTGTGGTCTAAAGAATTATATGATTTGATCGCATTGTAAATATAAGTATTCTGAAATAGAGATGTGCTATTAATAACATGCATATTCCCTCTACGTATGAATTTGTTTACTAAATATGACGGTGTTTTTGAATAATGAGTCAGATTTAGGAGCTGGTACTTATACATTTTATCAATTTTCGGCCATTTGAGTTCATTAGTGGCATTCGATATATATATATATATACAGGGTGACTCGAAGTTGAGTCATTTATTTTAATAGTGAGTAGATCTGATCAAAATAAATCTTTTTTTCCTTTAACATTTTTCTGGTAAAATTAAAGTAACAAAGTTATAGCCCTTTGGAAGTTTGAGTACCGCCCTGTCTCAATAATAATATTATGTGCTTGTGTTTGGCAACAACGGATATAATCCGCGTTATCGGTTCATCGCATCGGAAACAAAAAAGCGAAAGAATTTGAAACGTTTATCACGATGTTTTTCGTCAGTCGGTAACGCGTGAGTGAATAGTGGTGTTTGTTGGGTGGCTCAAACGAAATCAAAAATGGCACATGTTTACGAAAATGCTGAACTTGTGGACATGATTCTTATTTACGGGGGGGGCAGTCTTTACAAAATGCTCCCGGATACATCACGGATTTATGCGAATCGGTTTCCCAATCGAGTGCAACCAACCCCTCGTGCCTTTGTTAATATAGTACAAAGGGCTCGTAAATCAGGAGACTTAAGACCTTACAGGGGAGGGCCTGCCGGTGCTCCAAGACCGCACGATCAAATACAGGTCCGCACTGAAATACTTGTCGGGAGGATACTTTATAAAACAAGGTAATTTTTTTTTTTATTTTTACACACATATTTTGGTTTATCTTCCTTCTACAATCATTATCTGAAAATTAATGACTCAAATTCAAAGTCACCCTGTATATATAGTTAATTGCCTTAACTGTTAGGAGAAAATATTGTTGAATTTCTTTTTGTAGAAGGCTAAGTATTGCATAAGTACACTCTTATAACTTAAACTCCAGCTTTCGAAGGTCTATGCCCTCATCATCTGGAGCTGTAAACAATTTTTGAAGAATAGCAAAATTCGTCAAATATGTGTCACTTTCGTTTAAGAACAATTTCAGCAACAGTCTCGCCGACTTAGTAAGTAATTATATATTTCTTCCTACTAATTGTTTATTGTTGCTATTTTTCAAAAATTGTTTATAGCTCCAGACGATGAGGGCATAGGCTTTCGAAAGCTCGAGTTTAAGTTATAAGAGTGTGCTTATGCAATAATTTGCCTTCTACCCAAAGCAAGTCAAGGGTATATATATATATATAACTTGAGACGTGGTCATTGTCGTCTAGACCAGTTAGGTGAAAAATTAAAGCTTCCGCCTTTTGTTGGGTACTTCGACAAAATTTAAGCAAAGAGGACTCTTTATACTTTTTTTAATTCTCTCTAGCTTTCAATGGACTTTGCCATCATCATCAGGAGAGTAGTATGTGAGGATGTTGCTAATTGTTGTTTACGTATAGGATGAGGGAAACGTCCAGTAACATGGTGAGAGCTGGATAGATTGTACAGTTGTCAAACTTATATAAAATATGACAAGAACAAGTTAAAAACAGATTAAAAATTATTTAAAAAATTAGAGCATTACATCGTGAAGCCACTTGATGATTGCACAAATTAGTGGTCATGGAATGATTCTCACCATGTTACTGGACGTTTCCCTCATCCTATACGTAAACAACAATTAGCAACATCCTCACATACTACTCTCCTGATGATGATGGCAAAGTCCATTGAAAGCTAGAGAGAATTAAAAAAAAGTATAAAGAGTCCTCTTTGCTTAAATTTTGTCGAAGTACCCAACAAAAGGCGGAAGCTTTAATTTTTCACCTATATATATATATATAATATTAAACAAATGCTTACTACTATTATCTCTACTACTACTAGTACAAATTCGTAGTCAACTTTTTTCTGAGATGGAGTAAATCGTATCCATTTGAGAACTTACTGGACGCTATTTTTTTCAAATGATTACTACCTTTTTATAATTTCACCGTATTACCTAATGAAAATAAGGTTATTTCTGTATACGAGGGATGTCTTTTAAGTTTTGCATATGGAAATAAAACAACACGGTTGGTAGTTTTAAATGACTTTATTGTTTTTGATATACAGGGTGTCCGCAAAGTTGCGGTTTTCCTTTTCAGAAACAACTACCCTTGAAATAACAAAGGTGATGTGTAGTGAAACGAGGGCGACCAAGTAAAAAAAAAATAAAGGAAAAAGTACTCACTCTCCAGTTGACGAGAAGGGAAGTACGTCTCTGCCCGAAATCATACCGCTCCAACAGAAAATGAAATCAGCTGATGCGCTACCGAGCAGACGCAGGCAAACAAGGAAGGCAAAATGTTGCGTAAAAAATCTAGGTATTGCATCCCGTCCAATCGATTTGGGAGAATAAATGGTCCAATGAGCATACCGTTCACCATGCCAGCCCAAACATTCACCGAAAATGTTTGTTGAAAATGTGCCCGACGGACAGCGTGCGGATTTTCTACTGACCAAACATGAGTGTTGCGAAAGTTATTCACCCCATTACGCGTGAACGTAAATTCGTCTGTCACCAATATGCACTTCAAAAAGTCCGGATTATTGTCATGTTGATGCAACAACCACTCACAAAACCGCACTCTTGCTGGAAAATCGTCAGGTTGAAGGGCTTGTACACGTTGGACGTGAAACGGATACAGCCCCTCTTCACGCAGCGTTTGCCACACTTTAGTTTTTGATACTTGCACTTCTCTAGCCACGTCTCTAGTGCTTGTTGAGGGATTCTCGTCTACGCGATTACCTCTACACGCGTGACCGTAACCGTCGGTTGAAGGTTGCATACTGACCTGACACACTGACCCCGACCCAGTTCTATCGTCAGGTTGAGGGCGGCTACAGGACGGTATTCAGATATTTTTGATGTTGCAGAGCCCTTTATCTCGGTTCCCTTAAGACATTGGTGTATATGGTACTAAGAAAAAATGCTTATGTTTTCAAGATCTACACGTCGCGTCGTGTAAAGGAAAACCCCAACTTTGCGGACACCCTGTATACATAATATATATAATACTTTGAATACGATTTCTTGTTATAATATCTAAATAGGGATAGCAAACCACTAAGCAATACGATATCTTTGACAACAAGAAAGATTCACTTTATGCTTTATCGCAGATTTATAGAATATAGCCTTATTTGCAAATAAAAATCTGAGAATAGCGTAGCACTGAGAATTTAGTTTACGTGTACAACAAATTTTAAGTCATCAAACATTATAATACCTAGATTCTTCGAATGATCCACAGAAACTAATTTATTACTTTTTAAATGTATGTCTATGTCGTTTTTTTAAATATTTTATAATATATATATATAATTTTTAATATAACTTTTTGATACCGATTTTCAAGGTAGGTTAGAATAAACGAAAGAGGTTTTTCAGAAAATCCATAATAACTGCATTTAGACACAAGAAGTGAGTGATTAATGGTGTCAAATGCTTTAGTAAAGTCAAGAAGTATGAGAGCTACTGCTTTTTGGTTATCAAGTGCCATTGTTATATTGTCTGTTAAATCACAGAGTGCCGAAGCTGTATTAGGACCTTGTCGAAATCCAGATTGTTTAGATGGAATAATTTTGTTAGAGCTGCTCGTAAACAACGCGTTTCAATATTTTAGAAAACAGGCAGTAGACTGATCGGTCTCAATTGACCATAGTTAGTAGGATCAGAACACTTAGCTGGCGGATTTGGATTGGTGGTATTTTCCAACATATCCAAATAAATGTCTCCACTCAAATTTCCATTAATAAACAATGGCCCAATCACTTTGTTTCCTAAAACGCCTGCACATTCATTAATTTTTTGGGGGTACTGGGTATGCAATTCTACAATAGCATGAAGATTTTCTGTGATGTCATTGTTGGTGAAAAGAATGCGGAAAAAAATTCGGGTTGTTGTTTGGTTGTTGCCAAGTCTAATCTTCCGAATATGTTGGTAGTTTCTGTTTTAAATTATAAACAAATTGTAGATACGGCAAACCAGAACGGGCAACATTTTGAACACTTATTGAAATAAGAAGTTATATTTTCGTGTGTTTTTGTTTTCTATCCGATCAAATTAAGATAAATATTTTTCTAATTTTCTCGTAAACAAATCGACGTATTTAAAAAAAATCATACGTCAAAATAAAGGACCTCGAAAGACCTTTCAAACAAGCTGTTGCATCTTTTGTCATTTAAATTTTTTACGGGAATGACCCTAGGGGGCCTAGGGTGAAAAGGGGTGAAGTAGTTTTTGGTTAAAAAAATGTCCCCCTTGAGAAGTCTTTTGACGTATCTCGGCGTTTTTTCTTTTAATCAGCGGTTTTCGATAAATCTTTTCATGTAAAGTTATTAAATCTGAAAAACTAGAATTTGATTTTATTTTATGAATGATATAAAATAAAGCCATGGTCCTTGATTGTTGGGTCACCCGGTACATGAATTTACAAATAAATGCTCTAAATATTTTCTCCTGGTTGTATGGGGTTGTCCAAAACGCATATTAAAACAAGAAAGATTGATGTTCAAATCAAGTTGGGTACTTTATTTTGAAGGTTCATTTATACCATTTATGTATGAAAAATAATATCGCTCAAATGTTCACCACGATTGGATTTACAGACGTCCACGCGATGGTCAAAATTTTCAATGACTTTTTGCAACATGGTCGGTTCTATGGCATTTATCTCCACAATGATGTTGTTTTTGAATTCTTGGAGGGTGGCTTGTTGACGTAGACTTTGCTTTTCAAATATCCCCATAAAAAGAAGTCCAAGGGAGTCAAATCGCACGATCTGCGCGAAATCACGCGATCACCGAAGAAGGACTGCAATCGATGGATATTGACGTTGGTTGTGTGGCATGTTGCACCGTCTTGTTGGAAATAAACATCGTCCATATCCATTCCTTCAAGTTGCGGCAAAAAAATAGTCCTCTATCATCACGTGATATCGCTCAGAATTGTTTCGGATCGTCTCTCACACTCTCCTTCACAACAGCAATATTTTCCGGTGTGCGAACGCTCCTTGGCCGGCCAGAGCCTGGCAGATTTGCCACAGAACCTGTTGCCTCGAATTTACGCACCAGACGACCGATGGTTGTTTCGTTTGGGCGGTTGTTGCGACCGAAATGTTCACGAAGCGCGCGGAACGTGTTTTTTATTTTTGCACCATTTTTGTAGTGCTCTTGAATAACTTTAATGCGGTCTTCAATCGAATACGACTCCATAGCGATCAATGGTAAACATTCAACTAAACAAAACAAAGATGGCGTCTATGTCAAATTGACGTTTACTTTCCTACGTCCCTATCGGACAACCCAATTACATTCAGTTACTTTTTCTTATCTTACCAGGAATGGCGGCCTACGGTTACGGGATCCGTTACGAATACGGCATCTTCGCGCAGAAAATCATAAACGGCGAGCAACAAGAAGAACCCGACGACTGGCTCCGATTCGGCAATCCCTGGGAGAAGGCGAGACCTGAATACATGTTACCGGTCAATTTCTACGGCCGCGTCATCGACACGGCAGAAGGAAAGAAATGGGTGGATACGCAAGTGGTTTTCGCCTTACCGTACGACAACCCGATTCCCGGTTACAACAATAATGTCGTCAATACGCTCAGGTTGTGGTCCGCCAAGTCGCCGATGGATTTCAACTTGAAGTTCTGTAAGTTTGTTTATGAGAATTACCTCTTTTTCCCCTAATAAAAATGCCTAGATAAATAATGAAGGTCGTTTTGTTGACTTGTCAGTTTGACAAGTAAACTTTGTCTGCCAAAGGTTGGGAAATCTCGAAACAGGATACTACAGACCAAAATATGTGAATTGACCTAAACATACCTTAGTCCAAAAGCTACAATTTTATTTTTTATTTTTCCTTATTGCTTGAGAATTATTTCAGATTTTGATATAAAACTCGGTATAGGGAGGTTTCCTAGTATGAGAAACAAGAATCGGTTATTTTTTATGACCAAAAATTTAGAGGACGCCACTTTCAGCACTATTTCGGTAAATAACTTATCATAACTTTTTTGTGCTACTCTGTATACAACAACTGACTGAAAAATCTTATTTTGTTGTATTTCCACAACAAAAAAGGTTTACTTGTTAAAAGTGTCTAAAGCTGATAGCTTTCGAGATATTTGTTTTTAAAAGTTCCAATGCATTATTTATACCATGATGCTAAAACATTTTTATAACATAATATATTCACAAATATTTTGCTTAAAAATGCTCATTTCACAGTCATTATTTGATGTACACATATAGCGTTAAATTGTTCCTTTTAAAACACATTTAAACCTGTGTAGAGAAGACCATAGTTGGCTCACTTTTCAACCTAGACATATAATGTACCATTTTTCAAATTTTGTTTCCAGTCAACGACGGTGATTACATCCAAGCGGTCCTCGACAGAAACCTCGCCGAGAACATCTCCAGGGTTCTCTATCCCAACGACAATGTCTTCGAGGGCAAAGAGTTGCGATTGAAACAAGAGTACTTCCTGTGCGCTGCTACTCTCCAAGATATCATCAGGCGATACAAGGCGGCAAACTTTGGAACCAGGGAACCGACCAGGACCAACTTTGACTTGATGCCTAATAAGGTGGCCATACAGCTGAACGATACTCATCCGTCATTGGCTATTCCTGAGCTGATGAGGGTGCTGGTTGACATTGAAGGTGAGCAAGAACATTTGAAGATTGAATTGAAGAACTGTAACGCTCTCGAAATATTGACTTTTTCTACACTTCCTTACCCAAAGCCTTAGGACGAACTAGAGTGCTTTCTAGGTGGATTAGGTTCAACTGCTCTTTTTCCAACACTCTGGACCTTAATGCAACGTAATCATCAAATGATTTGCTTACGTCAATAACACTGTCTTACCCGAAACCTTAGAACTTTCGCCTGTCTCAATTTTCACTCAATTTACTCTAGTACTTCTCAGCTCATTTAGGATTACTGGTTCTTTTTTAAACATCCTAGACCTCCTTTTAGCAAACAAACCTGGAACTTAACAACAAATGTTTCACGTATGCCAACGAGGCTATCTTACCCGAAACCTTGGAACGTTGCTCTGTCTCAATGCCCCATTAATTGGCTAAACTGCTTCTCACCTTAATCAGGATTAAAAGTTCGTTTAACATTGAAACCTCCTTTTGGAAGAAGCCTGAGACATGCGCTCTAACGGCACTGTTTTACCCGGAGCCTTGGAACTTTGATCTGCTTTAGTGTTCCAAGCTTTTACAAGACTGCTTCCCTGCTGAATCAAATGAACAGTTCCTTTTAAAACATTCTAGTCATCGTTCTGGAAAAAGCCTGATACAATCACCTCATGTTTCACGTATGCCAACTAGGCTATCTTACCCGAAACCTTGAAACGTTGCTCTGTCTCAAATCCCATTAATTGGCTAGACTGCTTCCCACCTGAATCAGGATTACAAGTTTTTTTAACATTGAAACCTACTTTTGGAAGAAGCCTGAGACATGCGCTCTAACGGCACTGTTTTACCCGAAGCTTTGGAACTTTGATCTGCTTAAGTGCTCCAAGCATTTACAAGACTGCTTCCCCGTTGAATCAAATGAACAGTTCCTTTTAAAACATTTTAGTCATCGTTCTGGAAAAAAGCCTGAAACAATCACCAAATGTTCCACGTATGCCAACTAGGCTATCTTACCCGAAACCTTGGAACGTTGCTCTGTCTCAATGCCCCATTAATTGGCTAAACTGAATCAGGATTAAAAGTTTTTTTAACATTGAAACCTCCTTTTGGAACAAGCCTGAGACATGCGCTCTAACGGCACTGTTTTACCCGGAGCTTTGGAACTTTGATCTGCTTAAGTGCTCCAAGCATTTACAAGACTGCTTCCCCGCCGAATCAAATGAAAAGTTCCTTTTAAACCATTTTAGTCATCGTTCTGGAAAAAGCCTGAAACAATCACCAAATGTTTCACGTATGCCAACTAACCTATCTTACCCGAAACCTTGGAACGTTGCTCTGTCTCAATGCCCCATTAATTGGCTAAACTGCTTCCCACCTGAATCAGGATTAAAATTTTTTTGATATTGAAACCTTTTTTTTGGAAGAAGCCTGAGAGATGCGCTCTAACGGCACTGTTTTACCCGGAGCCTTGGAACTTTGATCTGCTTTAGTGCTCCAAGCATTTACAAGACTGCTTCCCCGCTAAATCAAATGAACAGTTCCTTTTAAAACATTTTAGTCATCGTTCTGCAAAAAGCCTGAAACAATCACCAAATGTTTCACGTATGCCAACTAGGCTATCTTACCCGAAACCTTGGAACGTTGCTCTGTCTCAATGCCCCATTAATTGGCTAAACTGAATCAGGATGGAAGTTTTTTTAACATTGAAACCTCCTTTTGGAACAAGTCTGAGACATGCGCTTTTACGGCACTGTTTTACCCGGAGCCTTGGAACTTTGATCTGCTGTAGTGCTCCAAGCATTTACAAGACTGCTTCCCTGCTGAATCAAATGCACAGTTCCTTTTAAAACATTTTAGTCATCGTTCTCTAAAAAACCTGAAACAATCACCTCATGTTTCACGTATGCCAACTAGGCTATCTTACCCGAAACCTTGGAACATTGCTCTGTCTCAATGCCCCATTGATTGGCTAAACTGCTTCCCATCTGAATCAGGATTAAAAGTTTTTTTAACATTAAAAACTGCTTTTGGAAGAAACCTGAGACATGCTCTCTAACGGCACTGTTTTACCCGGAGCCTTGGAACTTTGATCTGCTTTAGTGCTCCAAGCTTTTACAAGACTTCTTCCCCGCTGAATCAAATGAACAGTTCCTTTTAAAACATTTTAGTCATCGTTCTGGAAAAAACCTGAAACAATCACCAAATGTTTCACGTATGCCAACTAGGCTATCTTACCCGAAACCTTGGTACGTTGCTCTGTCTCAATGCCCCATTGATTGGCTAAACTGCTTCGCACCTGAATCAGGATTAAAAAGTTTTTTTAACATTGAAAACTGCTTTTGGAAGAAACCTGAGACATGCGCTCTAACGGCACTGTTTTACCCGGAGCCTTGGAACTTTGATCTGCTTAAGTGCTCCAAGCATTTACAAGACTTCTTCCCCGCTGAATCAAATGAACAGTTCCTTTTAAATCATTTTAGTTATCGTTCTGGAAAAAAGCCTGAAACAATCAGGAAATGTTTCACGTATGCCAACTAGGCTATTTTACCCGAAACCTTGGAACGTTGCTCTGTCTCAATGCCCCATTGATTGGCTAAACAGCTTCGCACCTGAATCAGGATTAAAAGTTTTTTTAACATTGAAAACTCCTTTTGGAAGAAACCTGAGACATGCGCTCTTACGGCACTGTTTTACCCGGAGCCTTGGATCTTTGATCTACTTAAGTGCTCCAAGCATTTACAAGACTTCTTCCCCGTTGAATCAGATGAACAGTTCCTTTTAAAACATTTTAGTCATCGTTCTGGAAAAAGCCTGAAACAATCACCTCATGTTTCACGTATGCCAACTAGGCTATTTTACCCGAAACTTTGGAACGTTGCTCTGTCTCAATGCCCCATTAATTGGCTAAACTGCTTCCCACTTGAATCAGGATTAAAAGTTTTTTTAACATTGAAAACTCCTTCTGGAAGAAACCTGAGCCATGCGCTCTTACGGTACTGTTTTACCCGGAGCCTTGGAACTTTGATCTGCTTAAGTGCTCCAAGTATTTACAAGACTGCTTCTCCGCTAAATCAAATGAACAGTTCCTTTTAAAACATTTTAGTTATCGTTCTGGAAAAAAGCCTGAAACAATCAGGAAATGTTTCACGTATGCCAACTAGGCTATCTTACCCGAAACTTTAGAACGTTGCTTTGTCTCAATGCCCCATTAATTGGCTAAACTGCTTCCCACTTGAATCAGGATTAAAAGTTTTTTTAACATTGGAATCTCCTGTTGGAAGCAGCCTGAGACATGCGCTGTGACGGCACTGTTTTACCCGGAGCCTTGGAACTTTGATGTGCTTTAGTGTTCCAAGCATTTACAAAACTTCTTCCCCGCTGAATCAAATGAATAGTTCCTTTTAAGACATTTTAGTCATCGTTCTGGAAAAACCCTGAAACAATCACCTCATGTTTCACGTATACCATCTAGGCTATTTTACCCGAAACCTTGGAACGTTGCTCTGTCTCAATGCCCCATTAATTGGCTAAACTGCTTCCCACCTGAATCAGGATTAAAAGTTTTTTAACATTGAAACCTCCTTTTGGAAGAAGCCTGAGACACGCGCTCTAACGGCACTGTTTTACCCGGAGCCTTGGAACTTTGATCTGCTTTAGTGCTCCAAGCATTTACAAGACTGCTTCCCCGCTGAATCAAATGAACAGTTCCTTTTAAAACATTTTAGTCATCGTTCTGGAAAAAGCCTGAAACAATCACCTCATGTTTCACGTATGCCAACTAGGCTATCTTACCCGAAACCTTGGAACGTTGCTCTGTCTCAATTCCCCATTAATTGGCTAAACTGCTTCCCACCTGAATCAGGATTAATAGTTTTTTGACATTGAAACCTCTTTATGGAAGAAGCCTGATACACGCGCTCTAACGGCACTGTTTTACCCGGAGCCTTGGAACTTTGATCTGCTTTAGTGCTCCAAGCATTTACAAGACTGCTTCCCCGCTGAATCAAATGAACAGTTCCTTTTAAAACATTTTAGTCATCGTTCTGGAAAAAGCCTGAAACAATCACCTCATGTTTCACGTATGCCAACTAGGCTATCTTACCCGAAACCTTGGAACGTTGCTCTGTCTCAATGCCCCATTAATTGGCTAAATTGAATCAGAATGGAAGTTTTTTTAACATTGAAACCTCCTTTTGGAACAAGCCTGAGACATGCGCTCTAACGGCAATGTTTTACCCGGAGCCTTGGAACTTTGATCAGCTTAAGTGCTACAAGCATTTATAAAACTGCTTCTCCGCTGAATCAAGTGAACAGGTCCTTTTAAACCATTTTAGTCATCGTTCTGGAAAAAGCCTGAAACAATCACCAAATGTTTCACGTATGCCAACTAGGCTATCTTACCCGAAACCTTGGAACGTTGCTCTGTCTCAATGCCCCATTAATTGGCTAAACTGAATCAGGATGGAAGTTTTTTTAACATTGAAACCTCCTTTTGGAACAAGCCTGAGACATGCGCTCTAACGGCACTGTTTTACCCGGAGCCTTGGAACTTTGATCTGCTTTAGTGCTCCAAGCATTTACAAGACTGCTTCCCCGCTGAATACAGTGAAGAGTTCCTTTTAAAACATTTTAGTCATCGTTCTGGAAAAAGCCTGAAACAATCACCACATGTTTCACGTATGCCAACTAGGCTATCTTACCCGAAACCTTAGAACGTTGCTCTGTGTCAATGCCCCATTGATTGGATAAACTGCTTCCCACCTGAATCAGGATTAAAAGTTTTTTGACATTGAAACCCCTTTTTGGAAGAAGCCTGAGACACGCGCTCTAACGGCACTGTTTTACCCGGAGCCTTGGAACTTTGATCTGCTTTAGTGCTCCAAGCATTTACAAGACTGCTTCCCCGCTGAATCAAATGAACAGTTTCTTTTAAAACATTTTAGTCATCGTTCTCGAAAAAGCCCGAAACTGGAGTGCTTCTCAGCTGAATCATGTTCTTTCTTTTTTCAAACTTTCCAGGCCTGTCCTGGGAAAACGCCTGGGACGTAACCGTCAGATGCTGCGCGTACACGAATCACACCGTCCTCCCCGAAGCCCTGGAACGTTGGCCCGTCTCCATGTTCGAACGGCTACTGCCGCGCCATCTAGAGATCATCTACCACATCAACTTCCTGCATCTACAGGACGTGCAAAAGAGGTGGCCCGGCGACATGGATCGAATGAGGAGGATGTCTTGCGTTGAGGAGGATGGAGAAAAGAGGATCAATATGGCGCATTTGTCCATCGTCGGCTCGCACGCCGTTAACGGGGTGGCTGCCATTCATTCGGAGATCATCAAGAAAGATGTGTGAGTAGGATTTTTTTCAGTGTTTGAAATGAGTCTAGGAGGGTCCTAGAGACTAGTAGGCAGATTTATAAACCTTTTTTGAGGCTAGAGGTTTCCTTAGGAACATTGGATCTCTTCTTGGAGGCAGTGGAAGTTCAAGGAAGTATTTGACCACAAGCTGTCATCGATGTCAGAAAGAATTTTCTTTGCTGGTCGTATCTATTCAGCATTTTGATGAAGAAATTGATAATGTGTTTTTTTCCTCGAATTACAGCGCAATCACAGAGAAATAAAAAACTGAATATAGACAACCAGTTGCACCGAGCTGCTCTGCTGCTATCTATTTTTATTTTCAATGATCCCTTTACATTTGTCTAGCGTCTCCTTCAAATGCATCTTCTTGATAAACTTCTTTTTGTTTTCATTGTCACAAAATATTTATTTTATTAGATAATGTAGTAGCTGAATCTCACAAACCTAATATACGATCTGTGGCAAGCATTCCTTCAATTGTCTATAATATTTTTTTTTATTGATGTGATCTTCAATCGACATCAGGTGAACTGCGAACATGCTTCTTTCTTAACTATTTATATTGCTCCAGTGGATCTGGCGCTCTGTGAGAATCTTATTCTTATTCTCTTTGCTCGAATAATGTCAAAAAGTCTTAATAGGCCTCTTAAAAAGAATGGCAACATCGGGCTATACGCAGCCATACTGACATTGATAAGTATTTAGCCTCACCCCCGATGGCGCCACTATCGCAAGACAAATTCACTGTCGTATAAAACATTCTCGTAGATGGCTACTGTCGACATTTCAGTCGAATGATCAATTATTTTTCAGGTTCAAAGACTTCTACGAGATGAACCCTGAAAAATTCCAAAACAAAACAAACGGCATCACTCCTAGAAGATGGTTGGTGCTGTGTAACCCCAGCCTTAGCGACCTGATCACCGAGAAAATTGGAGACGAGTGGACCGTCCATCTGGATCAGTTGACCAAACTGAAACAATGGGCCAAGGATCCCAATTTCCAAAGAGCCGTCCAAAAAGTCAAACAGGTAAGTTTGAAAGAAATTATTATAATTACCGATTTGAAGGATTAGGATATCTAGTTTACCTTACTGTTCATTAAAAACCTGTATTTTCCTTGAAGGTAAGTGTTGATTTTCTTGTTCTGACTGTCCTAATAAGACGTCAAAATGACAGCCTTTTAAATGAGGTCTTGTCGTCGTCCTAGAAATGGCGTCAATAACGACGTCATTTTTTAGTCAATGACGTTCCCTTTTTTGTCGCATCTCTAACACCTTTTTCAATTGGGTATCTTCTAGTGAAGCGAAGTTTATTTTTGTGTTCAGCTACTATCTCATAGATGGTCTGGGTCATTGGCTGTCTTCGCGTAGACTAAGTTAAAAATTCGTAAAATAATTTAAGAATACCCTTGGTGAGATGGAAAACTACGGTAGGTTGTTACACCCTCTTCAATAAGTTTTGTTATGACGCATACCAGGCGATCGCTTGATGAATCGTTGAATAAAGAAATATTATGTCATTAATACGAGGGTAGTTTCAAAAATATGGTTCCAAACGTCTTGTGTTCTTTTCAGATTTGGTAACAATATCATGAATTTCTTACCGAAAAATCGCCAAAAATCGGAAAACAGGTTTTAGAGATTTTTAGAGCACGATTTTATTAATTCGTTAACTATAAAACTCAATTCATGCATATGCGTAAAGTCACCTAATAAATTCACGATCTTATTGATGAATCTGAATAACGCACTGATACACATTTTTAAGTTTGCGAAATATTCATTATCTAAAAAAAAATTCAAAAAAAAAAAATTAAAATTATTTTTTTCGAACCTATAAGTTCCACAAATATGTATTAAGTTTGAGAATTCTCAGAATTTTCAGAATTTTCAAATTTTTCAGATTTCTCAGAATATTCAGAATTTTCAGAATTTTCAAAATTTTCAGAATTTTCAGAATTTTGGGAATTTTCTGAATTTCAAGATTTTTCAGAATTTTCAGATTTTTCAGAATTTTCAGATTTTTCAGAATTTTCAGGGTTTTCAGAATTTTCAGATTTTTCTGAATTTTAAGATTTTTCAGAATTTTTCAGATTTTTCAGAATTTTCAGAATTTTTCAGATTTTTCAGAATTTTCAGAATCTTCAGATTTTTCAGAATTTCAGAATTTTCAGGATTTTCAGAATTTTCAGATTTTTCTGAATTTTAAGATTTTTCAGATTATTCAGAATTTTCGGAATTTTCAGCATTTTCTGATTTTTAAGATTTTTCAGAATTTTCAGATTATTCAGAATTTTCAGATTTTTCAGAATTTTCAGATTATTCAGGATTTTCGGAATTTTCAGAATTTTCAGATTTTTCTGAATTTTAAGATTTTTCAGAATTTTTCAAATTTTTCAGAATTTTCAGAATTTTCGGAGTTTTCAGCATTTTCTGAAATTCAAGATTTTTCAGAATTTTCAGATTAGTCAGAATTTTCAGGATTTTCAGAATTTTCTGAATTTTAAGATTTTTCAGAATTTTCAGGATTTTTCAGAATTTTCAGAATCTTCAGAATTTTCAGTATTTTCAGATTTTTTAGAATTTCAGGATTTTCAAATTTTTCTGAATTTTAAGATTTTTCAGAATTTTTCAGATTTTTCAGAATATTCAGAATTTTCGGAATTTTCAGCATTTTCTGAATTTTAAGATTTTTCAGAATTTTCAGATTATTCAGATTTTTCAGAACTTTCAGATTATTCAGAATTTTCAGGATTTTCGGAATTTTCAGATTTTTCTGAATTTTAAGATTTTTCAGAATTTTTCAAATTTTTCAGAATTTTCAGAATTTTCAAATTTTTAGTAATAATTGAGGTGCATTGATGATTTAACCCCAGACAACTCCCGAAGAGCCTTAGATGCTGCGATCTTGGCATGATTACCCTTCCTACAAAAAACAATAACGAACCTCTCCAATTCCAGGAAAACAAACTTCGTCTCGCGCAACTGCTAGAAAAAGACTACGGCGTTAAGATCAACCCCTCCTCGATGTTCGACATCCACGTGAAGCGCATCCACGAGTACAAACGCCAACTGTTGAACTGCCTGCACATCATCACCCTGTACAACAGGATCAAGAAAAACCCCTCCGCGAAATTCACCGCCAGGACGATCATGATCGGTGGCAAAGCGGCACCTGGTTACTACGTGGCTAAGAAGATCATCAAGTTGATCAACATGGTCGCGAACGTGGTCAATAATGATCCTATTGTCGGGGAAAAGTTGAAGGTTATCTACTTGGAGAATTACAGGGTGACTTTGGCGGAGAAGATCATACCGGCTGCTGATTTGAGCGAGCAGATTTCTACTGCCGGTTAGTGTCCAAAAAATCGTTTAGAGATACTCGACTCGTATTTGTCTTTGGAAAACGGAATATATCGATTACAATTTTTAAAAGCGCAACTGGGTATATACGATAAATTTAACAGACGATCCTTTGAGTGATTTCAAAACAAAAAATTTATATACACGTAGGTACACAAAGTCTTCGTTCTCAAGATACAGGGTGTTAAAATTTAAAAAAATGTTTTTTCGTGAATTTCATAAATACACAATGTTGTTTTGATAATTTTGAACATTTCGATGTTAGGTGATTTTGAAAATTGAAAACTTCCGAACTTCACGTTTAGAACGGAAATTGTGAGAATTTTCAAAATTTAGGGAATTTTCAAATTTTTTTGGAAATCTTCCAATTTTTGAAAATTTCGATGTTTGAGGATTTTGAAGAAGTTGTCAACTTCCGAACTTTACGTTCGTAACGGGCATTGTGGGAATCGGAAAAATCTTGGGAACTTTCAAAATTTTATAATGTATTGGAAATTATCCAACTTTTTTAAAGCTTTAAAAATTTTATAATTTTGAAAACTTTGATGTTTGATGATTTTTTAAAATTGAAAATTTCCAAACTTTCCGTTTGAAACGGACGTCGTAGAAATTTTCAAAATTTTGGGAATCTTCAAAATTTCATCCTTTGAAAATTTCATCATTTGAAAATTTTCCAATTTTTTAAAATTTTTGAATCTGTCAATAATTTTGAGAAGTTTGATGTTTGATGATTTTGAAAATAGAAAACTTCTGAACTTTTCGTTCGGAACGGAAATTATGAGAATTTTCAAAGTTTCGAAAATTTTAGGAGTTTTCCAAATTTTTCTTTTGGACATTTTACATTCTTTTGTTTTCTGATGATTTTGGAAATTTTGATGTTTGATAATTTTGAAAATTGAAAACTTCTGAACTTTACGTTTAGAACGGAAATTGTGGGAATTTTCAAAATTTATCTTTTGAAAATTTTCCAATTTTTGAAAATTTTTGAATCTTTCAATAATTTTGAGAAGTTTGATGTTTGATGATTTTGAAAATAGAAAACTTCTGAACTTTTCGTTCGGAACGGAAATTATGGGAATTTTCAAAGTTTCGAAAATTTTAGGAGTTTTCCAAATTTTTCTTTTGGACATTTTACATTCTTTTGTCTCCTGATGATTTTGGAAATTTTGATGATCAATAATTTTGAAAATGGAAAACTTCTGAACTTTACGTTTAGAACGGAAATTGTGGGAATTTTCAAAATTTATCTTTTGAAAATTTTCCAATTTTTGAAAATTTTTGAATCTTTCAATGATTTTGAGAAGTTTGATGTTTGATGATTTTGAAAATAGAAAACTTCCGAACTTTTCGTTCGGAACGGAAATTATAGGAATTTTCAAAGTTTCGAAAATTTTAGGAGTTTTCCAAATTTTTCTTTTGGACATTTTACATTCTTTTGTCTTCTGATGATTTTGGAAATTTTGATGTTTGATAATTTTGAAAATTGAAAACTTCTGAACTTTACGTTTAGAACGGAAATTGTGGGAATTTTCAAAATTTATCTTTTGAAAATTTTCCAATTTTTTAAAATTGTTGAATCTTTCAATAATTTTGAAAAGATTGATTTTTGATGATTTTGAAAGTTGAAAGCTTCTCAACTTTTCGTTCGAAACGGAAATTGTGGGAATTTTCAAAATTTAAGTATGATTTTCAAAAATTTTTGGTAATCTTCCAATTTTTGAAAATTTCGATGTTTTGAGGATTTCGAAGATTGAAAACTTCCGAACTTTACGTTCGTAACGGACATTGTGTGAATTTAAAAATTTTGGGAACCTTCAAAATTTTATTAATGTATTGGAAATTATAAAATTTTTTAAGTTTTGAAATTTATGAATCTTATAATAATTTTGGAAACTTTGATGTTTGATGATTTTGAAAATTGAGAACTTCCCAACTTTTCGTTTGAAACGGAAATTTTGTGAATTTTCAGTTTCGAAAATTTTAGGAACTTTCAAAATATGTAATCTTTTGGAAATTTTAAATTTTTTTTAGTCTTCTGATGATTTTGGACGTTTTGATGTTTGATGATTTTGAAAAATGAAAACTTCCGAACTTTACGTTAGAACCGGAAATTGTGGGGATTTTCAAAATTTTCAATCCTCTGAAACTTTTCCAATTTTTGAATATTTTAAAATTTTTTAATTTTTCTACAATTTTGAAAAGTTTGATGTTTGATGATTTTCAAAACTGAAAACTTCCGAACTCTTCGTTCGAAACGGAAATTTTTGGAATTTTCAGTTTAGAAAATTTTAGGATTTTTCAAAATATTTAATCTTTTGGAAATTTTAATTTTTTTTAGTCTTCTGATGATGTTGAAAGTTTTGATGTTTGATGATTTTGAAAATTGAAAACTTCCGAACTTTACTTTTAGAACGGAAATTCTAGGAATTTTCAAAATCTATGAGATTTTCAAAATTTTTTGGAAATCTTCCCGTTTTTTGAATATCTCGATGTTTGAGGATTTTGAAAATTAAAAACTTCTGAACTTTACGTTCGTAACGGACATTGTGGGAATTTTCAAAATTTTGGGAACCTTCAAAATTTTATAATATATTGGAAATTATCCAGTTTCTTTTAGTCTTAAAATTTTTCAATCTGATAATTTTGAAAAGTTTGATGGTTGATGATGAATTTCCGAAATCTTTAATCTTTTGGAAATTTTCCAGTTTTTGTAAATTTCAATTTTTTGAATCCTCTGATGTTGATGATTCTAATCCAACCTTGATATGTTACTAGTGCATATTCAAAAATTATTTTACATATACTGGGTGTTCCATTTGCAATGAGAAAAGGTACATTTTGCGTTGCGAGATAACCTGTATAAATAGAAAGCTATTTTAGCATCTCTTTCGGATCAGCTTAAATCGATGATAATACAATTTTTGTGAACTGAAATCTATCTAAATATTTTCAGAAATGGCCGAGCTACGAGCCGTCAAAGTTGAGCGTTTTGTCAGACATTTCACTAAATATCTAAACTATTGACTATCTAACCATATCTTATATGATATCAAACTTCTTGTTTTTAGAAGCTCTATCCAAATATAGGATATTCTATTTAAAAAAAAACGTGTTTGTAATGGCAAGAAATTCTGGAACACGCTGTATACAGTGTATGTACCATAAATTTAACAGACGATTCTTTGGGTAATTCTAAGACAAAAAGTTAAGGAGATGGATAGTAGAGTACGATTTTCTACCATAGAATTATTAGACAAATAGGAGTGTTTTGCTATGTTCAATATTTTCAAGAACTGTTATAAAATTATTATTCTAAATAAGGAAAAAGTTGTAATAATTTGCTATATCAAGATATAATTAATTTTTACTCGACCATAAAAAAACTGTAACGCGGTGTCTTCGTTAGCTGTTTTTCAAAAATCGCCGAAGAATCAAAAACTTCAGAATGACCCATTGAACGTTCGCCCTATGTTTCGACAACCCCCTGTATATGACCTCTGTTTGTAGGCACCGAAGCCTCGGGCACGGGCAACATGAAATTCATGCTGAACGGCGCTCTGACTATCGGCACTCTAGATGGCGCCAATGTCGAGATGGCCGAAGAGATGGGCGACGAGAACATTTTCATATTCGGCATGACCGTAGACGAAGTGGAAGACTTGAAAAGGAAAGGCTACAACGCGATGGACTACTACAACGCGAATCCCGAGTTGAAGCAGGTCGTGGATCAGATTCAGAACGGGTTCTTCAGTCCGGGGAATCCGGATGAGTTCAGGGATTTGGCTGATATACTGTTGAAGTATGACAGGTTTTATTTGTTCGCGGATTACGAGGCGTATATCAAGAAACAGGAGGAGGTTAACAGCGTGTATGAGGTAAGAAATAAGATTATATGAATCGAAGACGTTAAATTCAGATATGGGGTAAAGTATCAAAGATTTTACGAGTTGCCCTCGTATACAGGGTGTTCAAAAATTTTTCGGACCCCCCCCCCCCCCCCAAATACATGGTCAAGACAAGTGTTGCATTTTTTGACAAGATTCAATTTTTTTATCTTTTGGACATTTTCCAATTTTTTAAAATCTCCAATTTTTTTATCTTCTGCAAATTTTGAAAATCTTGATGTTTGATAGCTTTGAAAATTGAAAACTTTCGGTACGGAAATTGTGGAGATTTTCAAAATTTTGAGAATTTTTAATTTTTTTGTAAATTTTCCAATTTTTGGAAATTTTCAATTTTTTTAATCTTCTGGTAATTTTTAAAATCTCAATGTTTGATTATTTTGAAAATTGGAAACTTCCGAATGGAAATTGTGGGAATTTTCAAAATTTTAAATTTTTTAAGAATTTTTCAATTTTTGAAAATTTCGATGTTTGATGATTTTGAAAATTGAAAACTTCTCAACCTTACGTTCGGAACGGACATTGTGGGTATTTTCAAAATTTTGGGAATTTTCAAAATTTTATAGTCTTGGAAATTAATCAATTTTTGAAAATTTTCAAATTTTTCAATTTTATAATAATTTTAAAATTTTGATGTTTGATGATTTTGAGAATGGTAAACTTCCAAACTTTACGTTCGGAACGGAAATTCTGCGAATTTTCAAAATTTTCAATGATTTGGAAAATTTACAAATTTTAATAATTTTCATTATCTTGAATCTTCTGGTAAATTTTAAAATTTTGAAAATTGAAAACTTTCGAACTTGACGTTCGAAAAAAGTGGGGATTTTCAAACTGTTGAAAATTTTTGGAATTTTCAGAATATTCAATCTTTTGGAAATTTTCCAATTTTAGAAAATTTAAAATTTTTCTAGTCTTTTGATAATTTTGAAAATGCTTGATGATTTTGAAAATTGAAAACTTCCGAACTTAACCTCAAGAACGGAAATTGTAGGAATTTTCAAAATTTAAGTAGGTTTCAAGATTTTTAATCTTTTGGAAATATTCCAATTTTTGAAAATTTCGATGTTTGATGATTTTGAAAATAGAAAACTTCTGAACCTTACGTTCGGAACAGACATTGTGGGTATTTTCAAAATTTTGGGAATTTTCAAAATTTTATAATCTTGGAAATAATCAGTTTTTGAAAATTTTCAAAGTTTTGAATTTTCTAATAATTTTGAAAACTTTGATGTTTGATGATTTTGAAACTTGAAAACTTTCGAACCTTACGTTCGGAAAGAAATTGTAGGAATTTTCAATACATTGAAATTTTTTGGAATTTCCACAATTTTCAATCCTTTGGAAAGTTTTCAATTATTTAAAATTTTAACATTTCCCAATCTTCCGATAATTTTGTAAGTTTTGATGTTCGATGATTTTGGAAATTCAGAACTTTACGTGACATTCTAAATTTTTTAGTTCTGTGGAAATTTTCCAATTTTTGAAAACTTTGATGATATTGTGTATTTTCAAAATTGTATAATCTTTTGTAAATTTTTAAAAATTTTCAATTTCTTGGCTTCTCTGATAATTTTGAAAATTTTGATGATTAATGATTTTGAAAACGTTCAAACTTTACGTTCGGACGGAAATTGCGGAATATTTCAAAATTTTGAAAATTCTGGTCAATTTTTCAACATTTCCATTTTACAAAATTTTCGATTTTTTGTTCTTCTGATAATTTTGAAAGTGTCGCTTGATGATTTTGGAAATTGAAAACTTCCGAACTTTACGTTCGGACGGAAATTGTAGGAAATTACAAAATTTTCAATATTTTCCAATTTTTGAAAATTTTCAATTTTATGAATCTTCTTATAATTTTGAAAATTTCGATGTTTAATTAATTTGAAGATTAAAAACTTCAGAACTTCACGTTCGATTGTAAAACTTTTTGGCGATTTTCAAAATTTTTGATCTTTTGGAAATAATTCAATTTTTGATAATTTTCAAATTTGGAATTTTCTGATAATTTTGAAAATTACGATGTTTGATGATTTTGTAAATTGAAAAGTTTTGAACTTTACGTTCGGAACGGAAATAGTGGAGATATTTTCAAAATTTTCCAATTTTTAAAAATTTTCAATTTTTGAATCTTCTAATAATTTTGAAAATTTCGATGTTTAATTAATTTGAAGATTAGAAACTTCCGAACTTCACGTTCGATTGTAAAATTTTTTGGCGATTTTCAAAATTTTTAATCTTTTGGAAATACTTCAATTTTTGAAAATTTTCAAATTTGGAATTTTCTTATAATTTTGAAAATTCCGATGTTTGATGATATTGAAAATTGAAAAGTTTTGAACTTCACGTTCGGAACGGAAATAGTGGAGGAATTTTCAAAATTTTCCAATTTTTAAAAATTTTCAATTTTTGAATCTTCTAATAATTGTAAAAATCTACATGTTTGATGATTTTGAAAATTGAAAACTTGAAGAAATAAAAAGTTTTAAGTTTGCAGATTTATAAAATCTCGAAAAACTTTCTTTTTCCAGAACCAAGCAAAATGGGTGGAGATGGCCATCCACAACATAGCGTCTTCCGGAAAATTCTCCAGTGACCGTACTATAATCGATTACGGCAAAGACATCTGGGGTATCGAACCGAATTACCAGAAGCTTCCAGATCCATCCGTACCCAGGGAGCTGGCTTTGAAAGAATAGATTAATCTCTACAGTTTATTATTTTTAAAAAGCTTTAAGTTGTTATATTACTCGTAAGGCACGACAAGAAAAAATAGTATTTTTAAGATGCCATGCTGCCAATTCAACAAAACGTTTTTATTTTTAGCAGACGTGAATTGACTGAATGTAATTTGTGATCAGAATGAAAAACCTAGTTTATATCGTAATCTCCAATTTTTAATTGTTCGGAAATACTCAGAAATTATTTCAAAGCGTAAAATAATCTTTATAGTGACATAAATATATTTACTGTTAACTTTTCAAGGTGTCTTTTTATTTCCACTATTCCATCCTCTCTTTTGAATTATTCATAGTTGCTCGGATGTGTATTGGTTTGATTGTTGATTATTGAAATGTTGATGTGTAGAACAATTTATAGCTATTGCATCCAAGTAAATTGCTGAATCCTTTTAGAAGGAGATATATTAGTTTGAGAATTTTTATCTATGCAGTTACCGAGGTCAGGAATTATACAGGGTGTTTCATTTGAAGGAGATACTTTAACCGTAAATAGGGGCCTACGAGGTGGTTATAAATAACACAGGTTTTTAATGCTCCGAATGTTTCAATTGGTTCTAGTGTCCGAGATATCCCAACCTAAAAATGCAACAATAGCGACTTGAGGATATTTTTTTCCATAACACCATATAGGCAAAATCTCAAAGTATAAACGTTGTCCTTCTGGATGCCGTTAAATTTGCTGAAAAATCTTGTTATTTTGCTGACATATCGAACTTTGAAGACTTCAGTTTTCTGAACAAGGTGTTCCAACGAAAATGGAAAGCACTTTTACGAGCAAACTGGAAAATATATCAAAAACCTGTTCTCATATCAACCTTGATATGTTACTATTCAAAAATTATTTTTAGACATACATAGTGAATCTTCTAATAATTTTAAAAGCTTTATGTTGATGATTTTGAAAATTGACAACTTCCGAACCTTATGTTCGAAAGGGAAATTGTGGGAATTTTCAATGTTTTGAAAATTTTGGGAATTTCCAAAATTTTTACATTTAGAAATTAAAATTTTTCTAATTTTCTAATTTTGAAAACTTTGATGTTTGATGATCTTGAAAATTGAAAACTTTCGATCTTAACGTTCGAAAAAAGTGTGGATTTTCAAACTTCTGAAAATTTTGGGAATTTTCCAAAAATTCAATCTTTTGAAAATATTCCAAGTTTTGAAAATTTTAGGAATTTCCAAAATTTTATCTTTTAGAAATTTTAAAATTTTTGAATTTTCTCATTTTGAAAACTTTGATGTTTGATGATTTTGAAAATTGAAAACATTCGAACTTTACGTTAGTTAAAACTTTTGAAAATCTTGGGAATTTTCCAAATATTCAATCTTTTGAAAATTTTCCAAGTTTTGAAAACTTAAAATTTTTCTAGTCTTCTGATAATTTTGAAAATTTCGATGCTTAATGATTTTGAAAATTGAAAACTTTCAAACTTAACCTTAAGAACGGAAATTGTAGGAATTTTAAAAATTCAAGTAATTTTCAAGATTTTTAATCTTTTGGAAATAATCCAATTTTTGAAAATTTCGATGTTTGAAGATTTTGAAAACTTCCGAACTTAACGTTCGAAACGGAAATTGTGGGAATTTTCAGTTTTGAAAATTTGTGAATTTTCAAAATATTCAATCGTTTGTTAGTTTTCCAATTTTTTTAAATTTTAAATTTTTTGAATCTTCTGATAATTTTTGAAATTTCGATGTTTGATGATTTTGAAAATTGAAAACCTCCGGACTTGACGTTTGGAACGGAAATTGTGGGAATTTTCAAAATTCAAGGGATATTCAAAAAATTTAATCTTTTGTAAATTTTCCACTTTTCGAACATTTCGATGTTTGATAATTTTGAAAATTGAAAACTTTCGAACGCAAAGTTCGAAACGGAAATTGTGGGAATTTTCAAAATTTAATGAATTTTCCATATTTTAAATATTCTGGAAAATTTGCAATTTTTTAAGATTTTCATGTTTGATAATTTTTAAAATCGTGGAAATTTTCAAAATTTTATAATACTTGGGAACTTTTTCAATTTTTGAATCTTGTAGTAATTTTGAAAACTTTTGTTTGATGATTTTGAAAATTGAAAACTTTCGAACGCAAAGTTCGAAACGAAAATTGTGGGAATTTTCAAAATAAAATGAATTTTCCATATTTTTAATGACTGGAAATTTTTCAATTTTTGAAAATTTTCATTTTTGATTTTGAAAATCGTGGGAATTTTCAAAATTTTGAAATCTTTTGGTAATTTTTCAATTTTTGAATCTTCTAGTAATTTTGAAAACTTTGATGTTTGATGATGTTGAAAATTGAAAATTTCCGAACTTTACGTTCAGAACCGACATTGTGGAAATTTACAAAGTTTTGGAACTTTTCAAAATTTCATATTTTTTGGACATTTCCAATTTTTGAAAATTTTCAAATTTTTTAATCTTCTAATACTTTTGAAAACTTTGATGTTTGATGATATTGTAAATTGAAAACTTCCCAACGTTACGTTTGAAACGGAAATTGTGGGAATTTTCAAAATTTGAGGAATTTTCAAAATTTTTAATCGTTTTCAACATCGATATTTGTGATTTTGAAAATTGAAAACTTTCGAACTATACGTTCGGACGGAAATTGTGGGAATTTTCAAATTTTAAGGAATTTTTATAATTTTTAATCTTTTGGAGATTTAACAATTTTTGGAAATTTCGATGTTTGATTATTCAGAATATTGAAAATTTCGGAACATTAGGTTCAGGACGGACCTTGTAGGAATTTCCAAAATTTTGGGAATTTGCACAATTTTATAATCTTTTTGAAATTTTCCAATTGTTGAAAATTTTCAAATTTTCTAATCTTTTAATAATTTTGAAAACTTTGATGTTTGATGATTTTGAAAATTGAAAATTTCCGAACTTTACGTTCAGAACCGACATTGTGGAAACTTCCAAAGTCTTGGAAATTTTCAAAATTGCATATTTTTTTTTGGAATTTCCAATTTTTTAAAATTTTCTAATTTTTTAATCTTCTAATACTTTTGAAAACTTTGATGTTTGATGATATTGTAAATTGAAAACTTCCAAACGTTACGTTTGAAACTGAAATTGTGGGAATTTCCAATGTTTCGAAAACTTGAGGAATTTTCAAAATTTTTAATCATTTCCAACTTCGATATTCGTGATTTTGAAAATTGAAAACTTCCGAACTATACATTTGGACGGAAATTGTGGGAAATTATAAAATTGTGAAAATATTTGGAATTTTAAAAACTTGTGATTATTCGAAAATTTTTCAAATAAAACATTTTTTGTTTTTTGAACTAAAAATAAACCAGTCATTTTACAATGAGTAATAGATAGTGAAACCATAATAATGTGTCTATAAAGAAACTGTTTCATAAGTTAAATAAAATTTTTATCAATTCCAAGGTTGCACGATAAACTATTTACATTACCTGTATTATGTCCATATATCTCTTATCTTCTCTCATATTTATATTTCTTTTTGCTTACTGTATTTATAGCTGCTGACACAGCTTTCGTTCAAAAGTGCGAGACTATCGTGCTAAAAATGGCTTGTTAATATGTACGGGGTTGTCCCAAAAAGTAACGTCAAACAAATGCATAGAGATATAGTGAAAAGTGTCGTCAAGTAGGTTGACTCTGTACTTTGCACGCAGCACTGTCGTCAAAATTTTTCATGTTTATTTTCAAAGCTGACACCACATAAATAAAAATCGATCAAAGCAATTCGATGTGAGATACAAACAGCCTTCTTAATATGTACAGGGTGACCTAAAAAGTAACGTAAACAAATGTATAGCGATAGAGAATTTGAAAAGTGGCGTCAGGAAGGTTGACTTTGTACTTTGTCGTCAAAATTTTGTTCATTTTCAAAGCTAAATCCACCTGAAATGTTATTGAAAAAATCGATCATTGCAATTCGATATGTACAGGGTGTCCCAAAAAGTAACGTAAACAAATGCATAGAGATATAGTGAAAAGTGACGTCAAGTAGGTCGACTCTGTACATTGCACGCAGCTCTGTCGTCAAACTTTTGCATGTTTATTTTCAAAGCTGACACCACTTGAAATGTTGATAAAGAAATCGATCAAAGCAATTCGATGTGAGATACAAACAGCCTTCTTAATATGTACAGGGTGTCCCAAAAAGTAATGTAAACAAATGCATAGAGATAGAGAATTTGAAAAGTGGCGTCAAGAAGGTTGACTTTGTACGCAATTCTGTCGTCAAAATTTTGTTCATTTTCAAAGCTAAATCCACCTGAAATGTTATTGAAAAAATCAATCATTGCAATTCGATATGTACAGGGTGTCCCAAAAAGTAACGTCAAACAAATGCATAGAGATAGAGTGAAAAGTGTCGTCCAGTAGGTTGACTCTGTACTTTGCACGCGGCACTGTCGTCAAAATGTTGCATGTTTATTTTCAAAGCTGACACCACTTGAAATTTTGATAAAGAAATCGATAATAGCAATTCGATGTGAGATACAAACAGCCTTCTTAATATGTACAGGGTGGCCCAAAAAGTAACGTCAAACAAATGCATAGAGATAGAGTGAAAAGTGTCGTCAAGTAGGTTGACTCTGTACTTTGCACGCAGCTATGTCGTCAAAATTTTGCATGTTTATTTTCAAAGCTGACACCACTTGAAATTTTGATAAAGAAATCGATAATAGCAATTCGATGTGAGATACAAACAGCCTTCTTAATATGTACAGGGTGTCCCAAAAAGTAACGTCAAACAAATGTATAGCCATAGCGAGTTTTAAAACTGGCGTCAAGAAGGTTGACTTTGTACTTTGTCGTCAAAATTTTGTTCATTTTCAAAGTTAAATCCACCTGAAATGTCATTTAAAAAATCGATCATTGCAATTCGATATATACAGGGTGTCCCAAAAACTAACGTCAAACAAATGTACAACGATAGAGTATTTGAAAAGTGGCGTCAAGTAGGTTGACTCTGTACTTTGCACGCAGTTCTGCCGTCAAAATTTGGCATGTTTATTTTCAAACCTAACAACTCATGAAATGTTATCAAAAAAATCGATCAAAGCAATTCGATGTGGGATACAGTCACACTAACACACAAATTTAATTTTTTTTTTATTTTTGGTCACACCGGGCGCATCCCCAAACTAAATTTTTGTAGAAAAGTTCGCTAAAAAGTCTTGTTTTCAATATGGAGGGTGTGTTGAAAAAAAATGTTTTTTATTAATATCTGAAAGATCCTTTTGCCGATTTTGATAAATTTTGGCAGTATTTCTTATTGCAATAGGAAGTAAAGACTAACTAAAAGATGATTATTAATTCCAGTGCCGTCTCTAGGGCAGTTTCACGAATAATATTGGCAAAAAATGTGAATTTTAAATTACCCGCTCAAAAAAAAATTTATTCAGGAAGATATCCATGTCGGAGCATCAAAATTGAAGATCGTTTCTTGCAAATTGACAAAATACTTAAAAAAAATTTTATACTCCGATATTTTGGGGGGTGCAGACCCCAAGACATCTCCCATCGATCGGCCTCTACATGTATATTAAAAAAAAAGTAAAGGGTCAAGATATTCAAAAAAGATTGGAATGAAATCCAAACCTGAAAATAAATGTTCACTCAAATACGATAGATCGTAAAACTGCAATTCCCAACCCCAAATTTTGATCTTGCTACAAACCTTAAAATACTTTTCGATACAATAAACGTAATTTCGGAATTGAACTAAATCAAAGCTCACGAGAGCACAAGACGAGCAAGTTCTATCCCACTTCTGATGTTATATCTCGAAAATACCCGCTCAAAAAAATCCTATTCAGGAAGATATTTATCTCGGAAGATTCAAAATTGAAATGAAAATAAATGATCACTCAAATACAATAGATCGTAAAACTACAACTTTCACTCCCAAATTTTAATCTTGTTACAAACCGAAAAATAATCTTCGACCCTATAAACACAATTCCGGAATTGCACTAAATCATAATTCACGCAAGCGCAAGACGAGCGAGTTCTATCCCACTTCTGATGTTATAGTTCAAAAATACCAACCCAAAAAAATTCCGTCTCGGAGGATTCAAAATTAATAAACAGGTGTGTCTTGCAAATTGACAAAACACTTTAAAAAATTTTTTCACTCGGGTATTTTGGGGGAGGGGTCCCGACCCCCAAGACACCTCCCCTGGATAAAACTACAATTTCCAACCCCAAATTTTTATCTTGTTACGCGAGCGCAAGACGAGCGAATTCTATCCCACTTCTGATGTTATAGTTCGAAAATATTCGCTCAAAAAAAAATCCTATTCAGGAAGATATGCATGTCAGAGGATTCAAATTTGAAGGGCGGGAAGGGGGGATCGTGTCTTGCAAATTGACAAACACTAAGAATTTTCAAACCCGGGTATTTTGGGTATATTGGGTCAAAAATAATTTTTGACACAATAAACACAATTCCGGAATTGCACTAAATCAAAACTCACGCGAGCGCAAGACGAGCGGGTTCTATCCCACTTCTGATGTTATGGCTCGAAAATAGTCGCTCCTATTCAGGACGATATGCATCTCGGAGGAATCAAATTTGAAGGGCGGGAAGGGGGATCGTGTCTTGCAAATTGACAAACACTTTAAGAATTTTCAAACCCGGATATTTTGAGGGTTCCGACCCCGACGACACCTCACCTGAATCGGTCGCTACATGTACACCAAAACTATTGGGTCAAAAACAATTTTTGACACAATAAACACAATTCCGGAATTGCACTAACTCAAAACTCACGCGAGCGCAAGACGAGGGGGTTCTATCCCACTTCTGATGTTATGGCTCGAAAATAGTCGCTCCTATTCAGGACGATATGCATCTCGGAGGATTCAAATTTGAAGGGCGGGAAGGGGGATCGTGTCTTGCAAATTGACAAACACTTTAAGAATTTTCAAACCCGGATATTTTGAGGGTTCCGACCCCGACGACACCTCACCTGAATCGGTCGCTACATGTACACCAAAACTATTGGGTCAAAAACAATTTTTGACACAATAAACACAATTCCGGAATTGCACTAACTCAAAACTCACGCGAGCGCAAGACGAGGGGGTTCTATCCCACTTCTGATGTTATGGCTCGAAAATAGTCGCTCCTATTCAGGACGATATGCATCTCGGAGGATTCAAATTTGAAGGGCGGGAAGGGGGATCGTGTCTTGCAAATTGACAAACACTTTAAGAATTTTCAAACCCGGATATTTTGAGGGTTCCGACCCCGACGACACCTCACCTGAATCGGTCGCTACATGTACACCAAAACTATTGGGTCAAAAACAATTTTTGACACAATGAACACAATTCCGGAATTGCACTAAATCAAAACTCACGCGAGCGCAAGACAAGCGGGTTCTATCCCACTTCTGATGTTATGGCTCGAAAATAGTCGCTCCTATTCAGGACGATATGCATCTCGGAGGAATCAAATTTGAAGGGCGGGAAGGGGGATCGTGTCTTGCAAATTGACAAACACTTTAAGAATTTTCAAACCCGGATATTTTGAGGGTTCCGACCCCGACGACACCTCACCTGAATCGGTCGCTACATGTACACCAAAACTATTGGGTCAAAAACAATTTTTGACACAATAAACACAATTCCGGAATTGCACTAACTCAAAACTCACGCGAGCGCAAGACGAGGGGGTTCTATCCCACTTCTGATGTTATGGCTCGAAAATAGTCGCTCCTATTCAGGACGATATGCATCTCGGAGGATTCAAATTTGAAGGGCGGGAAGGGGGATCGTGTCTTGCAAATTGACAAACACTTTAAGAATTTTCAAACCCGGATATTTTGAGGGTTCCGACCCCGACGACACCTCACCTGAATCGGTCGCTACATGTACACCAAAACTATTGGGTCAAAAACAATTTTTGACACAATGAACACAATTCCGGAATTGCACTAAATCAAAACTCACGCGAGCGCAAGACAAGCGGGTTCTATCCCACTTCTGATGTTATGGCTCGACAATAGTCGCTCCTATTCAGGACGATATGCATCTCGGAGGAATCAAATTTGAAGGGCGGGAAGGGGGATCGTGTCTTGCAAATTGACAAACACTTTAAGAATTTTCAAACTCGGATATTTTGAGGGTTCCGACCCCGACGACACCTCACCTGAATCGGTCGCTACATGTACACCAAAACTATTGGGTCAAAAACAATTTTTGACACAATAAACCCAATTCCGGAATTGCACTAACTCAAAACTCACGCGAGCGCAAGACGAGCGGGTTCTATCCCACTTCTGATGTTATGGCTCGAAAATAGTCGCTCCTATTCAGGACGATATGCATCTCGGAGGATTCAAATTTGAAGGGCGGGAAGGGGGATCGTGTCTTGCAAATTGACAAACACTTTAAGAATTTTCAAACCCGGATATTTTGAGGGTTCCGACCCCGACGACACCTCACCTGAATCGGTCGCTACATGTACACCAAAACTATTGGGTCAAAAACAATTTTTGACACAATGAACACAATTCCGGAATTGCACTAAATCAAAACTCACGCGAGCGCAAGACAAGCGGGTTCTATCCCACTTCTGATGTTATGGCTCGACAATAGTCGCTCCTATTCAGGACGATATGCATCTCGGAGGAATCAAATTTGAAGGGCGGGAAGGGGGATCGTGTCTTGCAAATTGACAAACACTTTAAGAATTTTCAAACTCGGATATTTTGAGGGTTCCGACCCCGACGACACCTCACCTGAATCGGTCGCTACATGTACACCAAAAATGTTGGATCAAAAATAATTTTTGGCACAATAAACACAATTCCGGAATTGCATTAAATCAAAACTCACGCGAGCGCAAGACGAGCGGGTTCTATCCCACTTCTGATGTTATGGCTCGAAAATAGTCGCTCGTATTCAGGACGATATGCATCTCGGAGGAATCAAATTTGAAGGGCGGGAAGGGGGATCGTGTCTTGCAAATTGACAAACACTTTAAGAATTTTCAAACCCGGATATTTTGAGGGTTCCGACCCCGACGACACCTCACCTGAATCGGTCGCTACATGTACACCAAAACTATTGGGTCAAAAACAATTTTTGACACAATGAACACAATTCCGGAATTGCACTAAATCAAAACTCACGCGAGCGCAAGACAAGCGGGTTCTATCCCACTTCTGATGTTATGGCTCGACAATAGTCGCTCCTATTCAGGACGATATGCATCTCGGAGGAATCAAATTTGAAGGGCGGGAAGGGGGATCGTGTCTTGCAAATTGACAAACACTTTAAGAATTTTCAAACCCGGATATTTTGAGGGTTCCGACCCCGACGACACCTCACCTGAATCAGTCGCTACATGTACACCAAAACTATTGGGTCAAAAACAATTTTTGACACAATGAACACAATTCTGGAATTGCACTAAATCAAAACTCACGCGAGCGCAAGACGAGCGGGTTCCATCCCACTTCTGATGTTATGGCTCGAAAATAGTCGCTCCTATTCAGGACGATATGCATCTCGGAGGAATCAAATTTGAAGGGCGGGAAGGGGGATCGTGTCTTGCAAATTGACAAACACTTTAAGAATTTTCAAACTCGGATATTTTGAGGGTTCCGACCCCGACGACACCTCACCTGAATCGGTCGCTACATGTACACCAAAACTATTGGGTCAAAAACAATTTTTGACACAATAAACACAATTCCGGAATTGCACTAACTCAAAACTCACGCGAGCGCAAGACGAGCGGGTTCCATCCCACTTCTGATGTTATGGCTCGAAAATAGTCGCTCCTATTCAGGACGATATGCATCTCGGAGGAATCAAATTTGAAGGGCGGGAAGGGGGATCGTGTCTTGCAAATTGACAAACACTTTAAGAATTTTCAAACCCGGATATTTTGAGGGTTCCGACCCCGACGACACCTCACCTGAATCAGTCGCTACATGTACACCAAAACTATTGGGTCAAAAACAATTTTTGACACAATGAACACAATTCTGGAATTGCACTAAATCAAAACTCACGCGAGCGCAAGACGAGCGGGTTCCATCCCACTTCTGATGTTATGGCTCGAAAATAGTCGCTCCTATTCAGGACGATATGCATCTCGGAGGAATCAAATTTGAAGGGCGGGAAGGGGGATCGTGTCTTGCAAATTGACAAACACTTTAAGAATTTTCAAACTCGGATATTTTGAGGGTTCCGACCCCGACGACACCTCACCTGAATCGGTCGCTACATGTACACCAAAACTATTGGGTCAAAAACAATTTTTGACACAATAAACACAATTCCGGAATTGCACTAACTCAAAACTCACGCGAGCGCAAGACGAGCGGGTTCTATCCCACTTCTGATGTTATGGCTCGAAAATAGTCGCTCCTATTCAGGACGATATGCATCTCGGAGGAATCAAATTTGAAGGGCGGGAAGGGGGATCGTGTCTTGCAAATTGACAAACACTTTAAGAATTTTCAAACCCGGATATTTTGAGGGTTCCGACCCCGACGACACCTCACCTGAATCGGTCGCTACATGTACACCAAAACTATTGGGTCAAAAACAATTTTTGACACAATGAACACAATTCCGGAATTGCACTAAATCAAAACTCACGCGAGCGCAAGACAAGCGGGTTCTATCCCACTTCTGATGTTATGGCTCGACAATAGTCGCTCCTATTCAGGACGATATGCATCTCGGAGGAATCAAATTTGAAGGGCGGGAAGGGGGATCGTGTCTTGCAAATTGACAAACACTTTAAGAATTTTCAAACTCGGATATTTTGAGGGTTCCGACCCCGACGACACCTCACCTGAATCGGTCGCTACATGTACACCAAAAATGTTGGATCAAAAATAATTTTTGGCACAATAAACACAATTCCGGAATTGCATTAAATCAAAACTCACGCGAGCGCAAGACGAGCGGGTTCTATCCCACTTCTGATGTTATGGCTCGACAATAGTCGCTCCTATTCAGGACGATATGCATCTCGGAGGAATCAAATTTGAAGGGCGGGAAGGGGGATCGTGTCTTGCAAATTGACAAACACTTTAAGAATTTTCAAACTCGGATATTTTGAGGGTTCCGACCCCGACGACACCTCACCTGAATCGGTCGCTACATGTACACCAAAAATGTTGGATCAAAAATAATTTTTGGCACAATAAACACAATTCCGGAATTGCATTAAATCAAAACTCACGCGAGCGCAAGACGAGCGGGTTCTATCCCACTTCTGATGTTATGGCTCGAAAATAGTCGCTCGTATTCAGGACGATATGCATCTCGGAGGAATCAAATTTGAAGGGCGGGAAGGGGGATCGTGTCTTGCAAATTGACAAACACTTTAAGAATTTTCAAACCCGGATATTTTGAGGGTTCCGACCCCGACGACACCTCACCTGAATCGGTCGCTACATGTACACCAAAACTATTGGGTCAAAAACAATTTTTGACACAATAAACACAATTCCGGAATTGCATTAAATCAAAACTCACGCGAGCGCAAGACGAGCGGGTTCTATCCCACTTCTGATGTTATGGCTCGAAAATAGTCGCTCGTATTCAGGACGATATGCATCTCGGAGGAATCAAATTTGAAGGGCGGGAAGGGGGATCGTGTCTTGCAAATTGACAAACACTTTAAGAATTTTCAAACCCGGATATTTTGAGGGTTCCGACCCCGACGACACCTCACCTGAATCGGTCGCTACATGTACACCAAAAATGTTGGATCAAAAATAATTTTTGGCACAATAAACACAATTCCGGAATTGCATTAAATCAAAACTCACGCGAGCGCAAGACGAGCGGGTTCTATCCCACTTCTGATGTTATGGCTCGACAATAGTCGCTCCTATTCAGGACGATATGCATCTCGGAGGAATCAAATTTGAAGGGCGGGAAGGGGGATCGTGTCTTGCAAATTGACAAACACTTTAAGAATTTTCAAACCCGGATATTTTGAGGGTTCCGACCCCGACGACACCTCACCTGAATCGGTCGCTACATGTACACCAAAACTATTGGGTCAAAAACAATTTTTGACACAATAAACACAATTCCGGAATTGCACTAACTCAAAACTCACGCGAGCGCAAGACGAGCGGGTTCTATCCCACTTCTGATGTTATGGCTCGAAAATAGTCGCTCCTATTCAGGACGATATGCATCTCGGAGGATTCAAATTTGAAGGGCGGGAAGGGGGATCGTGTCTTGCAAATTGACAAACACTTTAAGAATTTTCAAACCCGGATATTTTGAGGGTTCCGACCCCGACGACACCTCACCTGAATCGGTCGCTACATGTACACCAAAACTATTGGGTCAAAAACAATTTTTGACACAATAAACACAATTCCGGAATTGCACTAACTCAAAACTCACGCGAGCGCAAGACGAGCGGGTTCTATCCCACTTCTGATGTTATGGCTCGAAAATAGTCGCTCCTATTCAGGACGATATGCATCTCGGAGGAATCAAATTTGAAGGGCGGGAAGGGGGATCGTGTCTTGCAAATTGACAAACACTTTAAGAATTTTCAAACCCGGATATTTTGAGGGTTCCGACCCCGACGACACCTCACCTGAATCGGTCGCTACATGTACACCAAAACTATTGGGTCAAAAACAATTTTTGACACAATAAACACAATTCCGGAATTGCACTAACTCAAAACTCACGCGAGCGCAAGACGAGGGGGTTCTATCCCACTTCTGATGTTATGGCTCGACAATAGTCGCTCCTATTCAGGACGATATGCATCTCGGAGGAATCAAATTTGAAGGGCGGGAAGGGGGATCGTGTCTTGCAAATTGACAAACACTTTAAGAATTTTCAAACTCGGATATTTTGAGGGTTCCGACCCCGACGACACCTCACCTGAATCGGTCGCTACATGTACACCAAAAATGTTGGATCAAAAATAATTTTTGGCACAATAAACACAATTCCGGAATTGCATTAAATCAAAACTCACGCGAGCGCAAGACGAGCGGGTTCTATCCCACTTCTGATGTTATGGCTCGAAAATAGTCGCTCGTATTCAGGACGATATGCATCTCGGAGGAATCAAATTTGAAGGGCGGGAAGGGGGATCGTGTCTTGCAAATTGACAAACACTTTAAGAATTTTCAAACTCGGATATTTTGAGGGTTCCGACCCCGACGACACCTCACCTGAATCGGTCGCTACATGTACACCAAAAATGTTGGATCAAAAATAATTTTTGGCACAATAAACACAATTCCGGAATTGCATTAAATCAAAACTCACGCGAGCGCAAGACGAGCGGGTTCTATCCCACTTCTGATGTTATGGCTCGAAAATAGTCGCTCGTATTCAGGACGATATGCATCTCGGAGGAATCAAATTTGAAGGGCGGGAAGGGGGATCGTGTCTTGCAAATTGACAAACACTTTAAGAATTTTCAAACCCGGATATTTTGAGGGTTCCGACCCCGACGACACCTCACCTGAATCGGTCGCTACATGTACACCAAAACTATTGGGTCAAAAACAATTTTTGTCTCAATGAACACAATTCCGGAATTGCACTAAATCAAAACTCACGCGAGCGCAAGACAAGCGGGTTCTATCCCACTTCTGATGTTATGGCTCGACAATAGTCGCTCCTATTCAGGACGATATGCATCTCGGAGGAATCAAATTTGAAGGGCGGGAAGGGGGATCGTGTCTTGCAAATTGACAAACACTTTAAGAATTTTCAAACTCGGATATTTTGAGGGTTCCGACCCCGACGACACCTCACCTGAATCGGTCGCTACATGTACACCAAAACTATTGGGTCAAAAACAATTTTTGACACAATAAACACAATTCCGGAATTGCACTAACTCAAAACTCACGCGAGCGCAAGACGAGCGGGTTCTATCCCACTTCTGATGTTATGGCTCGAAAATAGTCGCTCCTATTCAGGACGATATGCATCTCGGAGGAATCAAATTTGAAGGGCGGGAAGGGGGATCGTGTCTTGCAAATTGACAAACACTTTAAGAATTTTCAAACCCGGATATTTTGAGGGTTCCGACCCCGACGACACCTCACCTGAATCGGTCGCTACATGTACACCAAAACTATTGGGTCAAAAACAATTTTTGACACAATAAACACAATTCCGGAATTGCACTAACTCAAAACTCACGCGAGCGCAAGACGAGGGGGTTCTATCCCACTTCTGATGTTATGGCTCGACAATAGTCGCTCCTATTCAGGACGATATGCATCTCGGAGGAATCAAATTTGAAGGGCGGGAAGGGGGATCGTGTCTTGCAAATTGACAAACACTTTAAGAATTTTCAAACTCGGATATTTTGAGGGTTCCGACCCCGACGACACCTCACCTGAATCGGTCGCTACATGTACACCAAAAATGTTGGATCAAAAATAATTTTTGGCACAATAAACACAATTCCGGAATTGCATTAAATCAAAACTCACGCGAGCGCAAGACGAGCGGGTTCTATCCCACTTCTGATGTTATGGCTCGAAAATAGTCGCTCGTATTCAGGACGATATGCATCTCGGAGGAATCAAATTTGAAGGGCGGGAAGGGGGATCGTGTCTTGCAAATTGACAAACACTTTAAGAATTTTCAAACCCGGATATTTTGAGGGTTCCGACCCCGACGACACCTCACCTGAATCGGTCGCTACATGTACACCAAAACTATTGGGTCAAAAACAATTTTTGACACAATGAACACAATTCCGGAATTGCACTAAATCAAAACTCACGCGAGCGCAAGACAAGCGGGTTCTATCCCACTTCTGATGTTATGGCTCGACAATAGTCGCTCCTATTCAGGACGATATGCATCTCGGAGGAATCAAATTTGAAGGGCGGGAAGGGGGATCGTGTCTTGCAAATTGACAAACACTTTAAGAATTTTCAAACTCTGATATTTTGAGGGTTCCGACCCCGACGACACCTCACCTGAATCGGTCGCTACATGTACACCAAAAATGTTGGATCAAAAATAATTTTTGGCACAATAAACACAATTCCGGAATTGCATTAAATCAAAACTCACGCGAGCGCAAGACGAGCGGGTTCTATCCCACTTCTGATGTTATGGCTCGACAATAGTCGCTCCTATTCAGGACGATATGCATCTCGGAGGAATCAAATTTGAAGGGCGGGAAGGGGGATCGTGTCTTGCAAATTGACAAACACTTTAAGAATTTTCAAACTCGGATATTTTGAGGGTTCCGACCCCGACGACACCTCACCTGAATCGGTCGCTACATGTACACCAAAAATGTTGGATCAAAAATAATTTTTGGCACAATAAACACAATTCCGGAATTGCATTAAATCAAAACTCACGCGAGCGCAAGACGAGCGGGTTCTATCCCACTTCTGATGTTATGGCTCGAAAATAGTCGCTCGTATTCAGAACGATATGCATCTCGGAGGAATCAAATTTGAAGGGCGGGAAGGGGGATCGTGTCTTGCAAATTGACAAACACTTTAAGAATTTTCAAACTCGGATATTTTGAGGGTTCCGACCCCGACGACACCTCACCTGAATCGGTCGCTACATGTACACCAAAACTATTGGGTCAAAAACAATTTTTGACACAATAAACACAATTCCGGAATTGCACTAACTCAAAACTCACGCGAGCGCAAGACGAGCGGGTTCTATCCCACTTCTGATGTTATGGCTCGAAAATAGTCGCTCCTATTCAGGACGATATGCATCTCGGAGGATTCAAATTTGAAGGGCGGGAAGGGGGATCGTGTCTTGCAAATTGACAAACACTTTAAGAATTTTCAAACCCGGATATTTTGAGGGTTCCGACCCTGACGACACCTCACCTGAATCGGTCGCTACATGTACACCAAAACTATTGGGTCAAAAACAATTTTTGACACAATGAACACAATTCCGGAATTGCACTAAATCAAAACTCACGCGAGCGCAAGACAAGCGGGTTCTATCCCACTTCTGATGTTATGGCTCGACAATAGTCGCTCCTATTCAGGACGATATGCATCTCGGAGGAATCAAATTTGAAGGGCGGGAAGGGGGATCGTGTCTTGCAAATTGACAAACACTTTAAGAATTTTCAAACTCGGATATTTTGAGGGTTCCGACCCCGACGACACCTCACCTGAATCGGTCGCTACATGTACACCAAAACTATTGGGTCAAAAACAATTTTTGACACAATAAACACAATTCCGGAATTGCACTAACTCAAAACTCACGCGAGCGCAAGACGAGCGGGTTCTATCCCACTTCTGATGTTATGGCTCGAAAATAGTCGCTCCTATTCAGGACGATATGCATCTCGGAGGATTCAAATTTGAAGGGCGGGAAGGGGGATCGTGTCTTGCAAATTGACAAACACTTTAAGAATTTTCAAACCCGGATATTTTGAGGGTTCCGACCCCGACGACACCTCACCTGAATCGGTCGCTACATGTACACCAAAACTATTGGGTCAAAAACAATTTTTGACACAATAAACACAATTCCGGAATTGCACTAACTCAAAACTCACGCGAGCGCAAGACGAGCGGTTTCTATCCCACTTCTGATGTTATGGCTCGAAAATAGTCGCTCCTATTCAGGACGATATGCATCTCGGAGGAATCAAATTTGAAGGGCGGGAAGGGGGATCGTGTCTTGCAAATTGACAAACACTTTAAGAATTTTCAAACCCGGATATTTTGAGGGTTCCGACCCCGACGACACCTCACCTGAATCGGTCGCTACATGTACACCAAAACTATTGGGTCAAAAACAATTTTTGACACAATAAACACAATTCCGGAATTGCACTAACTCAAAACTCACGCGAGCGCAAGACGAGGGGGTTCTATCCCACTTCTGATGTTATGGCTCGACAATAGTCGCTCCTATTCAGGACGATATGCATCTCGGAGGAATCAAATTTGAAGGGCGGGAAGGGGGATCGTGTCTTGCAAATTGACAAACACTTTAAGAATTTTCAAACTCGGATATTTTGAGGGTTCCGACCCCGACGACACCTCACCTGAATCGGTCGCTACATGTACACCAAAAATGTTGGATCAAAAATAATTTTTGGCACAATAAACACAATTCCGGAATTGCATTAAATCAAAACTCACGCGAGCGCAAGACGAGCGGGTTCTATCCCACTTCTGATGTTATGGCTCGAAAATAGTCGCTCGTATTCAGGACGATATGCATCTCGGAGGAATCAAATTTGAAGGGCGGGAAGGGGGATCGTGTCTTGCAAATTGACAAACACTTTAAGAATTTTCAAACCCGGATATTTTGAGGGTTCCGACCCCGACGACACCTCACCTGAATCGGTCGCTACATGTACACCAAAACTATTGGGTCAAAAACAATTTTTGACACAATGAACACAATTCCGGAATTGCACTAAATCAAAACTCACGCGAGCGCAAGACAAGCGGGTTCTATCCCACTTCTGATGTTATGGCTCGACAATAGTCGCTCCTATTCAGGACGATATGCATCTCGGAGGAATCAAATTTGAAGGGCGGGAAGGGGGATCGTGTCTTGCAAATTGACAAACACTTTAAGAATTTTCAAACTATGATATTTTGAGGGTTCCGACCCCGACGACACCTCACCTGAATCGGTCGCTACATGTACACCAAAAATGTTGGATCAAAAATAATTTTTGGCACAATAAACACAATTCCGGAATTGCATTAAATCAAAACTCACGCGAGCGCAAGACGAGCGGGTTCTATCCCACTTCTGATGTTATGGCTCGACAATAGTCGCTCCTATTCAGGACGATATGCATCTCGGAGGAATCAAATTTGAAGGGCGGGAAGGGGGATCGTGTCTTGCAAATTGACAAACACTTTAAGAATTTTCAAACTCGGATATTTTGAGGGTTCCGACCCCGACGACACCTCACCTGAATCGGTCGCTACATGTACACCAAAAATGTTGGATCAAAAATAATTTTTGGCACAATAAACACAATTCCGGAATTGCATTAAATCAAAACTCACGCGAGCGCAAGACGAGCGGGTTCTATCCCACTTCTGATGTTATGGCTCGAAAATAGTCGCTCGTATTCAGAACGATATGCATCTCGGAGGAATCAAATTTGAAGGGCGGGAAGGGGGATCGTGTCTTGCAAATTGACAAACACTTTAAGAATTTTCAAACTCGGATATTTTGAGGGTTCCGACCCCGACGACACCTCACCTGAATCGGTCGCTACATGTACACCAAAACTATTGGGTCAAAAACAATTTTTGACACAATAAACACAATTCCGGAATTGCACTAACTCAAAACTCACGCGAGCGCAAGACGAGCGGGTTCTATCCCACTTCTGATGTTATGGCTCGAAAATAGTCGCTCCTATTCAGGACGATATGCATCTCGGAGGATTCAAATTTGAAGGGCGGGAAGGGGGATCGTGTCTTGCAAATTGACAAACACTTTAAGAATTTTCAAACCCGGATATTTTGAGGGTTCCGACCCTGACGACACCTCACCTGAATCGGTCGCTACATGTACACCAAAACTATTGGGTCAAAAACAATTTTTGACACAATGAACACAATTCCGGAATTGCACTAAATCAAAACTCACGCGAGCGCAAGACAAGCGGGTTCTATCCCACTTCTGATGTTATGGCTCGACAATAGTCGCTCCTATTCAGGACGATATGCATCTCGGAGGAATCAAATTTGAAGGGCGGGAAGGGGGATCGTGTCTTGCAAATTGACAAACACTTTAAGAATTTTCAAACTCGGATATTTTGAGGGTTCCGACCCCGACGACACCTCACCTGAATCGGTCGCTACATGTACACCAAAACTATTGGGTCAAAAACAATTTTTGACACAATAAACACAATTCCGGAATTGCACTAACTCAAAACTCACGCGAGCGCAAGACGAGCGGGTTCTATCCCACTTCTGATGTTATGGCTCGAAAATAGTCGCTCCTATTCAGGACGATATGCATCTCGGAGGATTCAAATTTGAAGGGCGGGAAGGGGGATCGTGTCTTGCAAATTGACAAACACTTTAAGAATTTTCAAACCCGGATATTTTGAGGGTTCCGACCCCGACGACACCTCACCTGAATCGGTCGCTACATGTACACCAAAACTATTGGGTCAAAAACAATTTTTGACACAATAAACACAATTCCGGAATTGCACTAACTCAAAACTCACGCGAGCGCAAGACGAGCGGGTTCTATCCCACTTCTGATGTTATGGCTCGAAAATAGTCGCTCCTATTCAGGACGATATGCATCTCGGAGGATTCCATTTTGAAGTGCGGGAAGGGGGGATCGTGTCTTGCAAATTGTCAAACACTTTAAGAATTTTCAAACTCGGATATTTTGAGGATCCCGACTCCGAAGACACCTCCCCTGAATCGGTCGCTACATGTACACCAAAAAATATTGGGTCAAGATATTCAAAAAAGACTGGAATGTAATCCAAACCTGACTAGGAATGATCACTCAAGTACGATAGATCGTAATACTCTTAACCTCAACTTTGATCTCGCTACAAACCGAAAAATAATTTTTGACACAATATACACAATTCCGGAATTGCACTAAATCAAAACCCACGCGACCGTAATACGAGCCAGTTCTATCCCACTTCTGATGTTATAGTTCGAAAATACCCGCTCAAAAAAATTCTTATTCGGGAAGATATCCATCTCGGGGGATTCAAACTTGTAGAGCGGGAAGGGCGGATAGAGTCTTACAAATTGACAAAACACTTCAAACATTTTTTAATCTCGGATATTTTGGGAGGTCCCAACCCCAAGACACCTCCCTGAATCGGAATAATGTTTGACACAATAAACACAGTTCCGCAATTGCACTAAATCAAAATTTACGCGAGCGCAAGACGAGCCAGTTCTATCCCACTTCTGATGTTATAGTTCGAAAATACTCGCTCAAAAAAATTCCTATTCAGGGAGATATGCATTTCGGAGGATTCAAATTTGATGGGCGGAAATGGGAGTATCTTGCAAATTGACACAATACACACATTTCCGCTACTACACTAAACCGTAAGACGAACGAGTTCTATCCCACTTCTGATAAATCGAAAATTCAGACACTTGACATAATAATTAGAAACATCCAAATGAAATAACCTTTATTGTTAATATGTATTACATGACCATAAATAAACCTTTCAAAAAAAAATTCAGAAAAAAGTAGGCGTCTCTAAATCGTCAAAAAACGAAGCGATTTTGTTATCCAATTCTCCGCCGTCTTTGGATCAATTTACAAAACTCGTAAAGCTTTTTCATCCTTCAAAATTTCATAAAAATCGTGACGGTGCTCTCCGAGTTATAAAAGGCTCAAGTATTATTGGACATACACCCAAAAAAAATACTTTAGTGTCAAAGAAACGTTGACCTGCAATTGCTTCCAGAGGTAGAATATTGAAATAACTAGGTTGACGTCATTTTATCTGTGATTCCGAGTTTGCTTATAGATAACCTGCATGTGCCATAGAAAATTTCCACCGATGATTTTTATAGACATACAAACGGATCGATATCTGAAAAATCCAGATAGTTAATTAAATCTTATTTTTTAAGTTTGTGAGTAAGCGCATAAGGAGTTCAAGGAAACTTCAACAAACAAAAACTGGGTCTAGTAATCAGCCGCAAATTCAAGTGTCCTATATTTAAAATCTGTATAAACATCAAATCACTTTGTTTACTAACGTTACTAAGGCTTAGCAGTACTATTATGTATAACGGTGAAACAATCAGGTGTGATAAGGTTTACTGATGAGTTGCAATTACGAAACGCAGAATTTCCTTAAAATTAAACAAAGCTTAAATAAAAAGACCTCTTGTTGATCTGAAAAATGTCAAAAAACAAGGTTTAGAATTTGTGGACCTCTCCTAAAACTGCGCCCAAAATCAGAAACTCAAAAAACGAGGTAGACTGAGAAGCATATTAACAATTGAATAATGTGGAAACGTACGCTATTTGAAGACAAACACTAACATTTCGTAGCACATTATAAAAACCTTGTGCGAAATTTGATTATTGACAAAACATCATTAAATTGCTAGTGATATGAGACATACAAATATTCCAATCTAAAAGAACAATCCATTCTCAAAGCCGTAATTCCGTTTATAGTATTTGCTGTTCTCTTATGTAATGTGTCGTATACATTATATCAGAAGTTGGCTCGATTTTGTGCAAGCGTTCCACAAAGATCGGTTCGGGACCCAATTTAGTTTCTGGCCTCTCTTAAAAAAAAAGTTGAGTACGTACGAACATTCTGCCCGAGTTAAAGATCACGCAAAAACAGTGACAATCCATCGTTGTACTCGTAAAATTGTCGCATATGACCTTTTACTGTCCATTGTTAACCTTGATAAAAAATTCACTCAAGAACAATCACACCAACAAGAGTACAACACAACAATTCAACAACACAATATCGACGAACAGTAACAAGCGTAGAACAATACTAAATGATCACTTGCTGAGTACCAAAATAGGAAACGATTTACAGGCTTGATCGCTAATCGAAATCCGACTCTGTTATTATCCTCCTTTAAAGTAGGGCCGACGACCGTCTAAGACCAGCCCACCCTCGTTTCCTCAGCAGATGGTGCTCGTGATTGTAGGAGCCCCGTTAAACAGGGAATATTTCTTCAAATATTGAAATATTGAATACCAACAAAACACATATCGACCATAGCCAAATGCGAGATTTACATTTAATTATTACAGCGAGGCAAGGTTATCAGCCAGGACGCAATATTTCGGCAAGAGATACCACCTAGCCCGACGATATCTTGTATACCGGTTAATCATCTTGTATTTGCTCTAACAATAATTATCTTCTCGCGAGTTAAGTATCACTGATAGTTGTTTATAGGAGCATCGTGAATCGTTTTGCAACTCATACATAATGGAATCTCAGATTTCAGTCTAGATATAACGCAACCATTGTAGTTCGCTGCGGCGACAGAGACCGAGTCTCGTCTGTTCACCCGCCGTTTGCAAATATTTGGTTGCGCGTCGATATATTTTTTTTTTCGTTTCGCAATATCGCCGAACGAAAATCATCGCCAGTATGACTGTGGTCGAACATGTGCCTTGCAAGGCTATTATGAATACCAGTGTGCCCGGTGTTCTGTTCCAGTCGCTGGCAGTTTTCTTAGGTGAGTTTAGTTATTTTAGGACTGTTTTGTAAGCTATACTCATCTGTGTTGAGCCTTGGTCGGCACATTTCCTTACGTGTAAAAAGGTCTTGCAGAATAGAACGAATTGCTGGTGCTTGAAGGTTTAAGGTCTCCTCTATCTGTTAGTATGTCACTCTCCGGTCTTCATCAATCATTTGCCTCACAACAGTACTGACGTTCGCGAACATCCTTCTCTCTCAGTGTCTTGCATGCATATAGTCGGAAGATGAGGACAATCATTCTTTAATACAAGCGTCGTTTCTTCTAAATACTGGTCTATGCTTAAACCACGCGTAAGGTTATATCGTAAAGCTGCTCGTATCTCACTGCGTGCCCACGATGCACTTTGCACTGTCAATACGAATGAACGACTAAATCAACAGACGTGCTGGCAGCTACTATGCACGCATGGACATGTCTCAACGTGCGGCAACATGCAGCTTCCTGCGTCATATTGCAAAACTTTTACAGTACCTACCCTTTGGTCAAGATCCTGCAAAATGTTGGTCATTTGTTGTTGCTAGAAGGAAAAATTCCAGAATCCCAGAAAATATGATATATACTTTGAAGTTGAGTCATTTATTTTAACAGTGAGTAGATCTTATCAAAAGAAATGTTTTTTCCTTTACCATTTTTCTGGTAAAATTAAAGTAACAAAGTTATAGCCCTTTGGAAGTTTGAGTACCGCCCTGTCTCAATAATAATATTATGTGCTCGTGTTTGGCAACAACGGATATAATCCGCCTTATCGGTTCATCGCATCGGAAACAAAAAAGCGACAGAATTTGGAACGATGTTTTTACAATTATTTTATTCAGTTGTATACAGTCAGTGTCAGTCGGTAACGCGTGAGTGAATAGTGGTGTCTGTTGCGTGGCTCAAACGAAATCAAAAATGGCACATGTTTACGAAAATGCTGAACTTGTGGACAAGATTCTTATTTACGCGGCATCACGAATTGACGCGGATCGGTTTCCCGATCGAGTGCAACCAACCCCTCGTGCCTTTGTTAATGTAGTACAAAGGGCTCGTGAATCAGGTGACTTAAGACCTCACAGGGGAGGACATGCCGGTGCTCCAAGACCGCACGATCAAATACATGTCCGCACTGAAATACTTGTCGGGAGGATACTTTATAAAACAAGGTAACATTTTTTTTTTATTTTTACACACATATTTTGGTTTATCTTCCTTCTACAATCATTATCTGAAAATTAATGACTCAACTTCAAAGTCACCCTGTATAAAGACAGTCAATATAGCTCGACTAGGGAGCTAGTAGATGCTTTTGCAGAATACTTTTCAACAGTTTTCACAAAATCTGATGCATGTAACAGCAAATTATTAAACTCCGCTAGCAATTATTGAATTGAACAGTATCAGCGAAGGTGATATTATTCGCGCTTCTAGGAAACTAAAAAACAAAATGACTTCGGGATTCGGTGGTGGTCCCAGTTTTATAGTAAAATATTGTATTTATGTGTAGGCTAAGCCAGTGCGAGCGATTTTCAATCTAATGCTATCAACATGTACATATCCTCGATCTGGAAAATGACGATGTCTTGTATGGCTCTGTGAGAGAATATACAGGGTGGCGCATCGAAAACGAGGCAGACGCATTTAGTGGCAGCTCAGCTTTTTTTGGAAAAAAGGTTCAGACCCATCGATTTTGTTTTCGAGGGGGACCCAAGTTTGACAAAAAATCACGTTAATACGTGGAGCCCCCTGGGCGGGGGTGACACCAACCCTAAAATCTTAAATGGAAAGGGGGGTCGAGTGATACCTTATTTTAAAGGACTTCCAATTCCCTTTATAATGACGTAAAATACATGAGCTTCAGCTCAGTAGTTAAGAACATTTATTGATTTAAAGCTTTAAATCGGAATGATCGGCGATTCATTGCGAATAGGTTGATGTTCCAACAGGATGATACCCCACCACATTACGCATTACGTGTTCGACAACATTTAGATCAGACGTTTCAAGATCGATGGATTGGTAGAAGAGGTGCCATTGAATGGCCCTCAAGATCGCCAGATTTATCACCTTTGGATTTCTTTATGTGGGGTCATTTAAAAAGCAAAATCTACGCTACTCAGCCAACATCATTAGAAGACCTGCGACAAGGAATTTCTGACGTTTTGGATGATCAGGGTCAATTGGATGTGATATACACTGACCTGCAAAAGGCCTTTGGCCAAATAGATCATTACTCGTTATTAGTTAAGCTCAAATCTGCTGGCTTGTTCATATATCCTGGAAAGGAACATGTACGTGGAATATGAAGGCTATCAATCCAAGACTTGTACTGCCACATCTGGTGTACCTCAAGGTTCCAATTTAGGACCTTTGTTGTTCGTAATCTTCATCAATGATTTATCGCTGTCTTTGCACATGCATACTTTATGCTGATGATTTTAAAATGTATGCTGTTAGGAATGATCTCTATCACTACATTCTGTTGCAAAACTGCGTAAACTTTATCCACTCGCGGTGCTCTAACAATCAACTTGATATTAAAATTTCAAAGAGCAAGGTTACGTCGTTTACTAGAAAACTACATGGTATCATGCAATGAAACAACAATGAAACAAACATTTTATCAGCGGATATTTCAATGATAGCAAATATGTTTACAAGTTTTTATTAAAATTCAATAAATAAGTCTGGGTGTTGCATTTTATATGTCACTTAGTATGTAATGTAATTAGGTGTATACTAAGTGACATATAAATCCGAACACCCAGTTTAAATGGTTTTATTTTAATAAAATTTTGTATAAGTACTTAATGAAGCATAATAAGTAAATGATAAAAATTTCAAAATGATTGCACTGCTTTAAAGCCCTTTGACCTTTAATAATGTGTGGATGCACCCTGATGTGCTACGCATTCTCCAACGCGCCTAGGCATGCTTCTGATCAGGTGGTCAATGTCCTCCTGTGGTATCTCATTCCAGGCAACCACCAACTCCTCTCGAAGTGCTTCTAGAGTCTGAGGAGGACGTTGCAAATTGAGCAATCTCCTACCCATCATATCCCACACGTGCTCAATTGGGGATAAGTCGGGAGATCTTGGTGGCCATGGTTACAATGTGACATCATTATGTTGAAAGAAGTCTATTGTGACTCTTGCAACATGTGGTCGGGCATTATCTTGTTGGAAAGTTGAATCTGCCAGGGTGTCAAGATAGGGTAAAAGATGGGGTTCTAGAACTTCGTGGATATAACGCTGCGCGTTCATGTTACCTCTGATGAAGATTAAAGGTGACCTGGAACCATAAGCTATAGCACCCCAAACCATAACTCCAACAGTGTGATGAACATGTCTTTCAACAAAAAACTGTGGATTCCTCCTTTCACCACGTCGCCTTCTAACCCTGGCACGACCATCGTGCATGCCTAAACAAAATCGAGACTCGTCACTAAAGACAATATTGTTCCATTCCTGATCCCAGAGTGACCGTTGTCTGCACCACTCAAGGCGATTACCTCGGTGTTTTCGAGTTAAATGGAGGACCCAGTGTGGCCGGTATGAAAACAAGCCAAAACGTCTCATTCGTCGGTAAACACTTCGCATGCCAATAGGTCTTCCGTGTTCTGCAAACCATTCATTTGCAATGGACCTGGTAGTGGAGAAACGGTCCCTTAAGGCCAATAATCTTAGGCAGCTATCTTCACGGTCAGTTGTTCTACGGCGGCGTCCAGTTCCCCTTGCTCTTTGCGTACGGCCTTCTCGAAGCCATGCCTGACAACACCTAACCACAGTGTCTACGCTTCTTTGCACTCTAACTGCAATTGCCCGAAAAGAAAGTCCAGCTTCCCGAAGTCCCACTATACGGCCCCTATCAAACTCACTAAGTTGACGAAATCGTACAGGTCTCCGTACTCTAGGCATCGTAACCGATCGTAAAGGATATCAAGAACCAAAATCCGCCAACGTTGATACTTTACTGCGGCTGAAATATTCATTTTTAGAGCGTTAGTGAATTAAAAAAAAGCAGTATAAAAACCGGAATGTCCAACTGATAAGGCTGAAAATTTTTTCACTTGTTATTTACAGTAAGATAAATACATTCACCAACTTTTATTAAAATAACACCATTTAAACTGGGTGTTCGGATTTATACGTCACTTAGTATATAAGTAAAGAAATAAATCGAAAAAACTAAAAATCGCCCAAACTTCGTTTTTTTGACGATTCAGAGAATCCTTATCATTTTTGAAAAAAAGTCAGTGGTAAAAATACACACATCATAGACTTGGAAAAATATTTTCGACATATGTGATAGAGATCATATACAGGATGTTTCCAAAATATGGGACAAAAGTTCAAGGCGTGATTCTAAGGGTTTTGATTCTTTGACGATTTTTCGAAAATCGCTTAGAAACGCATAACAAAAACTCTGTTTGCAAAAACTGTTCAAAATAACTTTCAAGAGGCCAAGTGCTGAACAGAATCCTTTATGTACTGATACTCGTAACGGCACAGCCTGGAAAATAAATAATTGATATTTATTTATTACCATTATATACTAAGTGACATATAAATCCGTACACCCAGTTTAAATGGTTTTATTTTAATAAAAGTTGGTGAATGTATTTATCTTACTGTAAATAACAAGTGAAAAAATTTTCAGCCTTATCAGTTGGACATTCCGGTTTTTATACTGCTTTTTTTAATTCACTAACGCTCTAAAAATGAATATTTCAGCCGCAGTAAAGAATCAACGTTGGCGGATTTTGGTTCTTGACATCCTTTACGATCGGTTACGATGCCTAGAGTACGGAGACCTGTACGATTTCGTCAACTTAGTGAGTTTGATAGGGGCCATATAGTGGGACTTCGGGAAGCTGGACTTTCTTTTCGGGCAATTGCAGTTAGAGTGCAAAGAAGTGTAGACACTGTGGTTAGGTGTTGTCAGGCATGGCTTCGAGAAGGCCGTATGCAAAGAGCAAGGGGCACTGGACGCCGCCGTAGAACAACAGACCGTGAAGATCACCGCCTAAGATTATTGGCCTTAAGGGAGCGTTTCTCCACTACCAGGTCCATTGCAAATGAATGGTTTGCAGAACACGGAAGACCGATTGGCATGCGAAGTGTTTACCGACGAATGAGAAGTTTTGGCTTGTTTTCATACCGGCCACACTGGGTCCTCCCTTTAACTCGAGAACACCGACGTAATCGCCTTGAGTGGTGCAGACAACGCTCACTCTGGGATCAGGAATGGAACAGTATTGTCTTTAGTGACGAGTCTCGATTTTGTTTAGGCATGCACGATGGTCGTGCCAGGGTTAGAAGGCGACGTTGTGAAAGGAGGAATCCACAGTTTTTTGTTGAAAGACATGTTCATCACACTGTTGGAGTTATGGTTTGGGGTGCTGTAGCTTATGGTTCCAGGTCACCTTTAATCTTCATCAGAGGTAACATGAACGCGCAGCGTTATATCCACGAAGTTCTAGAACCCCATCTTTTACCCTATCTTGACACCCTGGCAGATCCAACTTTCCAACAAGATAATGCCCGACCACATGTTGCAAGAGTCACAATAGACTTCTTTCAACATAATGATGTCACATTGTTACCATGGCCACCAAGATCTCCCGACTTATCCCCAATTGAGCACGTGTGGGATATGACGGGTAGGATATTGCTCAATTTGCAACGTCCTCCTCAGACTCTAGAAGCACTTCGAGAGGAGTTGGTGGTTGCCTGGAATGAGATACCACAGGAGGACATTGACCACCTGATCAGAAGCATGCCTAGGCGCGTTGGAGAAGGGCTTTAAAGCAGTGCAATCATTTTGAAATTTTTATCATTTACTTATTATGCTTCATTAAGTACTTATACAAAATTTTATTAAAATAAAACCATTTAAACTGGGTGTTCGGATATATATGTCACTTAGTATATAACATGTCTTTTTGGGTCGCTGAAACCGAATCCGGGGCGCACTCAGTCCGGAAATGCCTCGTTTCAGAGATATTGACAAGAGTTCTACTTTATCAAAAAACTACTAATAAAAGATCTCCAAAAAACTGTTGCGTGCCTAAGATCTAGATGAAAGCTTGTTTTGTAGGTAAATCGGGTACGTAGATTCCGTATTTGATGTCAAGTCACTGCTGGGATACACTGGTAGCCCTAGCAAACTGCTTTTTCATCAATTTTTCACCGTTCACACTTTAGAATTGTTCACTACGATATTCATATTTAGCGCCCCAAATTACCTTAGTGTTCGAAGCTTCGCTCACGTGCAGGTATAGACTTGGCTCCTAATCTATTCGAATTCGTTGACTAAAATCGATCCGCTGTATCATTCCTTTGTAAAAAATCGTTCAGAACCGACGCAGGTCTACTTTACATATGATGACCGTTCATTGATACACGAGATCCTCAACTTGACGTTTATCAGTTGTTGAAATTTGCCTGTCTTTCAAATTGTAAATGTGCATTAATAGATATTTTAATGATGGCAATTTCCATGTGGTATTTGCGGTAGATCAAGATGAAATTTATTTATTTAAATTGAAACGGAAAATCTTAATACAAACAACAAGCAATACCGAGTATTATAGATTACATAGATTTCTCCGAAAATGGTAGATCTATTATTATTATTTGAATATTCTAACCACAGGCAGTTGAGAATGTAATGTCTGATTTATATATGCCGTATTCTAATGAAAAATACAGATGGAAAGCTTTACTGGAGTTTCGGCTACTTCGTTTTCAATATAGAGGACGTTAAGCGGTTTTTAACAATCCGTGCTTTCGTAAAAATCGTTGCAACCCTTCATAGATTTATTTCAAATTGCTACAATTCTCACTATGAATTTAATTACAAACATACTGTATCAGTACCTCGTACATCTCAATATTTCGCTTCACACTGAGATGGTATAAAATTTATATTTTCGTTTTTTTTTCATCAATGACTTCATCAATTAAAACGTTTAGCACATGTTTCCTGAATATCGCGTGAATGTTTGCAGCTGTGATCTATATTTAGGGTCAAGGCAGAAATGGATTAGTTAGTTGTATTCTAATTATGTGAACGTCGTAAATGAACCCATTACATTTTTAATACGCGCTTTATAAAGGGAGAGTTTCAAAAATAAATAAATGGAACACGATAATAAAAGTATTGGATATCAAAAATCCTGAATGGTTTTGTGGAAATATCAATCGACGGTGCTGATGAACGGCAACTAAACGAATGAAGGGAGGTGATGTTAAATCAGTAAAATCGCGTATCAATTGAAGAAAAGAATATAAACATGAATAAAAACACTGGACAACAAATTTTAGTTTTTTAATTGTATCTTGTGGGAAAAGTGCACCTCTTTGTTAATTTTGGGGCGCTGAATCCAAAAATGACAATGAAATAAAAAAATTAGTTGCGGTTTAGAAAAAAAACTTTTTATTTTTAAGGATATATTAAAAAAAAACAAGATTCATATACTTATAAGAATCACTATATACGCTGTCTTTTTGCTGTTCTTTTATGGATCGTTTCTGGAGCATGTCTACCAAGAGTGCAACAGTAGTCTGCAAGCATGGAAGGATTCCACTTTTCCTGGTACCTTTTTTCCATTGTTGAAATATCCTGATGAAAACGTTCGCCGTGCTCATCACTTACGGCTCCGCAATTGTCAGGAAAAAAGTCCAGGTGTGAGTGTAGGAAATGTATCTTAAGAGACATATTACAGCCCATCTTTTGATACGATGACAGCATATTTTTGACAAAGGTTTTATAGATGTCAGCTTTTCTATTTCCCAAGACATTAGTGACCACCAGACGGAAATCATTCCAAGCAGTTTTTTCAATACCTGTTAAAGTGTTTTCAAACTGTGTATCTTTCAAAATATTTCGAACCTGTGGCCCAACAAAAATGCCTTCTTTAACCTTTGCCTCACTTAGTCTTGGAAATTTCTGACACAGGTATTGAAAAGCTGACCCATCTCTATGTAATGCCTTGACAAAGTTTTTCATTAGGCCCAACTTGATATGCAGTGGTGGTGATAAATTTTTTTTCGAATCTACTAATGGCATATGCTGTACATTTTTTTGACCTGGCTCTGGGAATTGACGAACAGGCCAGTTTTGTCTGATGTAATGAGGTGCCTTTGCCCGACTGTCCCATTCACACAAAAAACAGCAAAACTTTGTGTAGCCTAGCTGCAGCCCAAGTAAAAGTGCAACAACTTTCAAATCGCCACAAATATGCCATTGGTGCTCATCGTATTTTATGCATGTCAATAGGTACTTCATATTGTCATATGATTCTTTCATGTGAACTGCATACCCTACAGGAAGAGATGGTAAAATATTTCCAATATGCAATAACACTGCCTTTAAACTCAATGTTGAACTGTCTATAAACAGTCTCCATTCTTCTGGGTTATAGTTTATATTTAAAGCCGCCAGTAAGCCGTTAATGTTACTGCAGAAAACCAAGTTATTCTCCATATTGAAAAATGGTTCTAAGTCTTTGTGGCGTTTACGAAAAACACATACCGAAACATCGTCTTCTAACAAGTTCCACTGCTACAGTCTTGATCCAAGTAACTCTGCCTTACATTTTGGAAGTTCTAAATCTCTTACAAGATCATTTAATTCTGACTGTGTTATTTTGTGCGGTTGGTGGCATGACGTGCTCGGTATAAAATCAGGATCTCTTGACGTTGATGGCATATCTTCTTCCTGACGAATCACTCGATCGCCATGATCTCATTCGCAAGTGTAGGATTTTGGGGGTTTTGGAATAGGATTTTCGTCACTGTGAGGCTCAGGTCTCATCGCAGATGGTATGTTTGGGTAGTTCATAACCAATTTTTTTTCTTGGACATACCTGTGGCTTGTCCAACACAAGGTACCATGCAAAAGTCACAATCACTAATATGATTTGTAGGCTCTCTCCAAACCATTGGGACAGCAAAGCGCATAGATCGTTTTTTGGAATTTAACCAGCTCCTCAGACTTGAAGCACATGTATTACAGCAGATGTGGGGTGCCCACTGTTTGTCTTGATCACCTAGTTTACAACCGGAATAAAGCTGATATGCCTTTGTTATTAGTGGAGTAATAGACCGTCTCTGAGACGCAAAAGTCACATCACCACACACGTAACAAAACTGATCTGGATTGTTTACACACTTTCGAGACATCTTGCATGAACGCTGTCAGCCAACTGAGGAAAAAATGGCTAATATAAAACAATATAATGTACACGTATGTATAACGTAACACAATCATGCCGATTACATCATCTTTCCTTGCCGAATATAAAAAATGTAGCACGTGCATTCTTGTGAATTACAGTATATTAACACTGTCACAGCAGGAACATATATAATTACCGTATCTCTAAAACTTGAACTAATATTGAAAAAATAAGTTCCATTCCGGTTTTAGCACATTAAAAATAGTAATATTTTGTTGATTTTATTTAGGATATTTGTTGGCTGTTGATCTGTGAAATCAACAGTAGTAATTAAAACATGAATTTAATTCAAAAATCAAAGATTTCTTTAAATTTTCACTGAATTATACGTAATTTCTTAATAATCATGGTGATGTTTCAATGACAAGTTGTCATCTCATACTTTGACAGTATTTTGTTTTCAACATTTCATAGCTATTGGTTGCTAAAATTTGTTGATTGGAACTTGAAGCTCATTCGCTGTATTTGTTGGACTGTTACCCTATAGGTGGAAACTACTAACGGACTGTTGATTTGACAGCCTTGGTGAAATCCACCCTTAATGTAACATCTGATACTTATCCCGAGGTGGCCTTCGGCGTTGTCGTCATTGACACTGCTATAGGAGAAATGTTTATGTATTTTAGCAATATTTCTGTATTAGGAGTAGGTACCACTTTAGCGTTCTGCGATGCTTTTGTAAATTATGACTTAACTGATACGAGGGATGTCTTTTAAGTAATGTATCCTCGAAATGTTAAATAGATACGGAAAGCAAAGAAGAATCTTTATGTCATTAATGACAGCCTGTGATGACAGCCTACTGTAAAATAAAAAGTTTTGCGTATAGAAACATAGTAGGCCGCGCGGATCGAACGTCAGTACTGAATCTTAACCTCACTCTTTAGTAAATTTAAATTCAAAGTTTCACAACAATACTTGCAGTGTTCTCACTACAGTGAATTTTTACGTGTCACCAAGTCATTAGAAAAATGGAACTCAACCGAGAACATTTTTCGCGCCATAATTTATCACAACTTTCAGAGACAATTATCGCAACAAGAACGCCTTGCTGAGTTACTGTCTGTTTTCGTCAACGAAGCGCCACATCAGTCGACAATTTCCCGTTGGTATTGAGAATATAAACGTCGACGGGTGAGTCTCTGTAAAACTTTTAATGGTTTTGCGGGGCAATGGAAAGAAAAATCAGGAAAAGTGCGGTAATCGGAAGGTGGGATTCTCAAGTCCGCAGACCCAAATAATTATCTGCGCTCGTTCGTTCTGTTCTGTTCACGATAAAGACGAATTCTGAGCAAGGGCGTACAAACAAACTCCCTTGCAGACATCGTCAACTATGTGGAAAACATACCTTGGAAAGAATTAACTCTCCAGATGCAGTGACGGGTAGAAGAGGAGCGCTGACAACATAATAAAATTAGTGTGAAGGGTGAAAAGAGTTACGTACTTCAAACAGGCTTTTGGTTTATCTACACAGTTATGACTACAAGACAATGTAACCAAACTTAAGCAGTTTCTTATAAAAAAAATTACATTATGCCGTCTCGGAATACGAGGGATGACTTTTAAGTTTTGCATATAGAAACATAGTAGGCCGCGCGGATCGAACGTCAGTACTGAATCTTAACCTCACTCTTTAGTAAACTTAAATTCAAGTTTCACAACAATACGTGTTCTCACTACAGTGTTATATATGTTTAATGAAGTTTCAGATATGTTATTAGACAAAGACAAACAGAAATTTATTGTCTAAATAAACTGTATTGCTAATTTGCATGCATCCGATAAAGATAGACGATGTTTTCATGTTGCATGATCGATCATATTTGAAATATGAATAGTTAGGTTATGTTAAAGCAGGTTAGGTTTTTTTCGAATAATACTTTGGTCTTTGGTGTTCCTGTCTTAAGGTATTCTACTCACAACTTTTTTTTCAAAACAAAAACTCACCACTAAAATTATTATCAGGGTATCACTCAAAACCATGAAAATAAAAATAACACTGATCAACAGCCAAAAAATATCCTAAATAAAATCAACAAAATATTACTATTTTTAATGTGCTAAAACCGAAATGAAACTTATTTTTTCAATATTAGTTCAAGTTTTAGAGATACGGTAATTATATGTGTTCCTGCTGTGACAGTGTTAATATACTGTAATTCACAAGAATGCACGTGCTACATTTTTATATTCGGCAAGGAAAGATGATGTAATCGGCATGATTGTGTTACGTTATACATACGTGTACATTATATTGTTTTATATTAGCCATTTTTCCTCAGTTGGCTGACAGCGTTCATGCAAGATGTCTCGAAAGTGTGTAAACAATCCAGATCAGTTTTGTTACGTGTGTGATGATGTGACTTTTGCGTCTCAGAGACGGTCTATTACTCGACTAATAACAAAGGCATATCAGCTTTATTTCGGTTGTAAACTAGGTGATCAAGACAAACAGTGGACACCCCACATCTGCTGTAATACATGTGCTTCAAGTCTGAGGAGCTGGTTAAATGGCTTTGCTGTCCCAATGGTTTGGAGCCTACAAATCATATTAATGATTGTTACTTTTGCATGGTACCTTGTGTCGGGCAAGCCACAGGTATGTCCAAGAAAAAAAAATCGGTTATTAACTACCCAAACATACCATCTGCGATGAGACCTGTGCCTCACAGTGACGAAAATCCTATTCCAAAACCCCCAGAATCCTACACTTGCGAATCAGAAAACGAATCAGATCATGGCGATCGAGTGATTCGTCAGGAAGAAGATATGCCATCAACGTCAAGAGATCCTGATTTTATACCGAGCACGTCATGCCACCAACCGCACAAAATAACACAGTCAGAATTAAATGATCTTGTAAGAGATTTAGAACTTCCAAAATGTAAGGCAGAGTTACTTGGATCAAGACTGCAGCAGTGGAACTTGTTAGAAGACGATGTTTCGGTATGTGTTTTTCGTAAACGCCACAAAGACTTAGAACCATTTTTCAATATGGAGAATAACTTGGTTTTCTGCAGTAACATTAACGGCTTACTGGCGGCTTTAAATATAAACTATAACCCAGAAGAATGGAGATTGTTTATAGACAGTTCAACATTGAGTTTAAAGGCAGTGTTATTGCATATTGGAAATATTTTACCATCTCTTCCTGTAGGGTATGCAGTTCACATGAAAGAATCATATGACAATATGAAGTACCTATTGACATGCATAAAATACGATGAGCACCAATGGCATATTTGTGGCGATTTGAAAGTTGTTGCACTTTTACTTGGGCTGCAGCTAGGCTACACAAAGTTTTGCTGTTTTTTGTGTGAATGGAACAGTCGGGCAAAGGCACTTCATTACACCAGACAAATCTGGCCTGTTCGTCAATTCCTAGAGCCAGGTCAAAAAATGTACAGCATATGCCATTAGTAGATTCGAAAAAAATTTTATTACCACCACTGCATATCAAGTTGGGCCTAATGAAAAACTTTGTCAAGGCTAGAGATGGGTCAGCTTTTCAATACCTACGTCAGAAATTTCCAAGACTAAGTGAGGCAAAGGTTTAAGAAGGTATTTTTGTTGGGCCACAGATTCGAAATATTTTGAAAGATACACAGTTTGAAAACACTTTAACAGGTATTGAAAAAACTGCTTGCAATGATTTCCGTCTGGTGGTCACTAATTTCTTGGAAAATAGAAAAGCTGACAACTATAAAACCCTTGTCAAAAATATGCTGTCATCGTATCAAAAGATGGGCTGTAATATGTCTCTTAAGATACATTTCCTACACTCACACCTGGACTTTTTTCCTGACAACTGCGGAGCCGTAAGTGATGAGCACGGCGAACGTTTTCATCAGGATATTTCAACAATGGAAAAAAGGTACCAGGGAAAGTGGAATCCTTCCATGCTTGCAGACTACTGTTGGACTCTTGGTAGAGATGCTCCAGAAACGATCCATAAAAGAACAGCAAAAAGACAGCGCATATAGTGATTCTTATAAGTATATGAATCTTGTTACTTTTTTTAATATATCCTTAAAAATAAAGTTTTTTTCCAAACCGCAACTAATTTTTTTATTTCATTGTCATTTTTGGATTCAGCGCCCCAAAATTAACAAAGAATCGCACTTTTCCCACAAGATACAATTAAAAAACTAAAATTTGTTGCCCAGTCCAATAATTATTAGACAAAGACAAACGGAATTTTATTGTCTAAATAAACTGTATTGCTAATTTGCATGCATCCGATAAAGATAGACGATGTTTTCATGTTGCATGATCGATCATATTTGAAATATGAATAGTTAGGTTATGTTAAAGCAGGTTAGGTTGTTTTCTAATAATACTTTGGTCTTTGGTGTTCCTGTCTTAAGGTATTCTACTCACAACTTTTTTTTTTCAAAACAAAAACTCCCCACTAAAATTATTATTAAGGTATCACTCAAAACCATAAAAATAAAAATAACACTGATCAACAGCCAAAAAATATCCTAAATAAAATCAACAAAATATTACTATTTTTAATGTGCTAAAACCGGAATGAAACTTATTTTTTCAATATTAGTTCAAGTTTTAGAGATACGGTAATTATATGTGTGCCTGCTGTGACAGTGTTAATATACTGTAATTCACAAGAATTCACGTGCTACATTTTATATTCGGCAAGGAAAGATGATGTAATCGGCATGATTGTGTTACGTTATACATACGTGTACATTATATTGTTTTATATTAGGTATTTTTTCCTCAGTTGGCTGACAGCGTTCATGCAAGATGTCTCGAAAGTGTGTAAACAATCCAGATCAGTTTTGTTACGTGTGTTGTGATGTGACTTTTGCGTCTCAGAGACGGTCTATTACTCCACTAATAACAAAGGCATATCAGCTTTATTTCGGTTGTAAACTAGGTGATCAAGACAAACAGTGGGCACCCCACATCTGCTGTAATACATGTGCTTCAAGTCTGAGGAGCTGGTTAAATGGCTTTGCTGTCCCAATGGTTTGGAGAGAACCTACAAATCATATTAATGATTGTTACTTTTGCATGGTACCTTGTGTTGGACAAGCCACAGGTATGTCCAAGAAAAAAAAATCGGTTATTAACTACCCAAACATACCATCTGCGATGAGACCTGTGCCTCACAGTGACGAAAATCCTATTCCAAAACCGCCAGAATCCTACACTTGCGAATCAGAAAACGAATCAGATCATGGCGATCGAGTGATTCATCAGGAAGAAGATATGCCATCAACGTCAAGAGATCCTGATTTTATACCGAGCACGTCATGCCACCAACCGCACAAAGTAACACAGTCAGAATTAAATGATCTTGTAAGAGATTTAGAACTTCCAAAATGTAAGGCAGAGTTACTTGGATCAAGATTGCAGCAGTGGAACTTGTTAGAAGACGATGTTTCGGTATGTGTTTTCGTAAACGCCACAAAGACAGAACCATTTTTCAATATGGAGAATAACTTGGTTTTCTGCAGTAACATTAACGGCTTACTGGCGGTTTTAAATATAAACTATAACCCAGAAGAATGGAGATTGCTTATAGACAGTTCAACATTGAGTTTAAAGGCAGTGTTACTGCATATTGGAAATATTTTACCATCTCTTCCTGTAGGGTATGCAGTTCACATGAAAGAATCATATGACAATATGAAGTATCTATTGACATGCATAAAATACGATGAGCACCAATGGCATATTTGTGGCGATTTGAAAGTTGTTGCACTTTTACTTGGGCTGCAGCTAGGCTACACAAAGTTTTGCTGTTTTTTGTGTGAATGGGACAGTCGGGCAAAGGCACTTCATTACACCAGACAAAACTGGCCTGTTCGTCAATTCCTAGAGCCAGGTCAAAAAAATGTACAGCATATGCCATTAGTAGATTCGAAAAAAATTTTATTACCACCACTGCATATCAAGTTGGGCCTAATGAAAAACTTTGTCAAGGCATTAGATAGAGATGGGTCAGCTTTTCAATACCTGCGTCAGAAATTTCCAAGACTAAGTGAGGCAAAGGTTAAAGAAGGTATTTTTGTTGGGCCACAGATTCGAAATATTTTGAAAGATACACAGTTTGAAAACACTTTAACAGGTATTGAAAAAACTGCTTGGAATGATTTCCGTCTGGTGGTCACTAATTTCTTGGAAAATGGAAAAGCTGACAACTATAAAACCCTTGTCAAAAATATGCTGTCTTCGTATCAACAGATGGGCTGTAATATGTCTCTCAAGATACATTTCCTACACTCACACCTGGACTTTTTTCCTGACAATTGCGGAGCCGTAAGTGATGAGCACGGCGAACGTTTTCATCAGGATATTTCAACAATGGAAAAAAGGTACCAGGGAAAGTGGAATTCTTCCATGCTTGCAGACTACTGTTGGACTCTTGGTAGAGATGCTCCAGAAACGATCCATAAAAGAACAGCAAAAAGGCAGCGCATATAGTGATTCTTATAAGTATATGAATCTTGTTACTTTTTTTAATATATCCTTAAAAATAAAGTTTTTTTTCTAAACCGCAACTAATTTTTTATTTCAATGTCATTTTTGGATTCAGCGCCCCAAAATTAACAAAGAAGTGCACTTTTCCCACAAGATACAATTAAAAAACTAAAATTTGATGCCCAGTCCAATAATTATTAGACAAAGACAAACAGAAATTTATTGTCTAAATAAACTGTATTGCTAATTTGCATGCATCCGATAAAGATAGACGATGTTTTCATGTTGCATGATCGATCATATTTGAAATATGAATAGTTAGGTTATGTTAAAGCAGGTTAGGTTGTTTTCGAATAATACTTTGGTCTTTGGTGTTCCTGTCTTAAGGTATTCTACTCACAACTTTTTTTTCAAAACAAAAACTCTCCACTAAAATTATTATTAAGGTATCACTCAAAACCATGAAGTAAAATGAAAATAAAAATAACACTGGTCAACAAAATTTTAACTTTGTCGTGCCACACGGACTTTTTTGATATTTTTTACTTTAATTGGTGATTGTAAGAAAAAATAAACAGTTAAAAAAATTTGCTAGACAAGGATTTTATTCTATTGAGTAATTTAAAATATTAAGAAAAAACACAGATCTCGTAAATCAAAAGTTATTTTTTTTATAAATGATTAAGATTTTCTTGAATATTTAGCTTCTGGTTGGTCCCTTTTAATTGTCCAGCAGTAATCTGCTAACATATTTGGGCTCCATTTGCCCTGGTACCGCTTTTCCATATTAGAAATGTCCTGATGGAACCTCTCACCGTGCTCGTCGCTGACAGCCCCTAAATTGTCAGGAAAAAAATCCAGGTGCGAGTCTAAAAAATGGATCTTAAGTGACATGTTGCAACCCAATGCTTGATATGACAATAATAGCTCACTAACCAACTCTCTGTAGCTGTCACTCTTGTGGTTACCCAAAAAATTTGCAACAACATTTTTAAAAGCCTTCCATGCAGATGTTTCTCTCTCAAATCTTGAATCTTTTATTAACTCCCTAATTTGAGGGCCAACAAAAATACCCTCTTTTATCTTTGCATCACTTATTTTAGGGAATTTTTCTTTTAGATACAAAAATCCACTCCCATTGCGATCTATTGCCTTCACAAAATTTTTTATTAATCCTAATTTGATATGCAATGGTGGTAGAAGCACATTATTTGGCTGTATAAGGGGTAAATACTTTACGTTTTTTTGCCCAGGAACTAACGATGCACGCGTAGGCCATGTTTTTTTTATATAGTGATTAGTTCTGTCTCGGCTATCCCATTCACATAAAAAGCAGCTATAACCCAGCTGAAGTCCAAGTAATAGTGCAACAACTTTAAGATCCCCGCAGATTTTGAAGGAATATGTACTGTAATTTATTTTTTCAAGTAAAAGTTTCATATTTTCATAGGTTTCTTTCATATTTGCAGCATGGGCCAGAGGTACAGACGGAAGCTTATTTCCATTATGCAATAACACTGCTTTTAGACTTGCTTTCGAAGAATCAATGAATAAACGCCACTGAGAGAGATCAAAATCTATGTCCAACATTTTCATAATCTCATTTATGTTATTGCAAAACACCAAATCTCCATCCTGAGAAAAATACGTTCTGAAGTGTTGATCACGGTTTCGAAAATAGCTAACTTTTGTATTATGATGTAGCAAATTCCATTCTTTTAGACGTGATCCGAATAGTTCTGACTGCTTTTTTGACAAATTTAAATCCCGAACCAAATCATTTAGGTCTCCTTGAGTTATCAAATGTGGCTCGTTTACAATTCCTTTTAACTCAAAGTCATCGTCCTCGTCAACACATTCACCTGAAGTGGACGGTTGTGAATTGTTCTCAACAGACGTAGTTGCAACTGGTATTAGTTCTGGCAATTTTTTACAATGAGAGACTGGTCTTATAGCCGAAGATAAGTTAGGGTAAATAACTGTGGTTTTTTTCTTGTAATTTATACCTTTTATGTCTGTGAGACAAAAATAGCAATCTGAAACGTGATCTCGCTGTTCAGTCCATATCATGGGTACAGCAAACGGCATAGGTCGTGCACCTTTCTTCCAGTCAGTTAAATTTTTCACACACGTTATGCAACACACATGAGGGGCCCAGGATTTGTCTTGATGGGCGACAGAAAAACCAAAACATTGGTGATAACACTCCAACACAAGATTCGTAAAATTTCGTCGTTGTTTTTTGAATGTTAGTTCTCCGCAGACATAACAAAAAGAGTTAGGATCATTATTACACTTCCTCGACATATTCACAGGGTTAATAAATCACAAAAAAGTGTTCAAATTCAACAACAAATATTTTTTTAAGGATTTACTTGTAAGCGTTTCTTTTAATTTACTGCCGTAGTACTAGTTATGAGTATTACCGTATCACATCAAATATGAGGCTAATAGACATATGACAGCTGACATGTAATAATGAGGGTAGACTGATAAAACAAAATTAGCTGTCAAAGTTCGTGTGGCAAAACCAGTGTTGACCAGTGTAATCAGTGAAATAACCTAACTTCGCAAAATCATAATATAAATTTGTTGTCATTATGTTACTGACATCGTGATTTTATCATCGACGTACGTCCATTGATCAATTCATTACAATTTATGGTGTGACGTAATAATCATCTTTCATGATTTTACAATATTTCACGGTGACAGCGACAGTTCCATCCTAACATGTGACATATTTTTTCCAGTGAATATAATCGCCATCACGGACGGCATAACCCTAGGATGGACCGCACCTCTGATCCCGTACCTCATCAGCGACGAATCCCACATCAAGATGACGATCCACGAAGCGGAAATGATAGAAACCTGGCTCCTTTACGGAGCCATCACTGGTCTTCCGATCACCATGCTGCTCGTAGACAAAATCGGACGAAAAAAATCGGTACTAGTGTCTTGTTGTGTCCTCGCTGTATGCTGGATTCTAGTAGCTGTAGCGACGAATGTTAGTCTTATATACGGTGCGAGGTTTGTGATGGGTCTAGGACTCAATATGGCGTATGTAGCTATGCCTATGTATGTCGGTGAGATATCGCATAAAAACATACGCGGGCTCTTGTCTAGTTTCACTTTTATATTCATGTTGCTAGGGGTACTGATTATTTACTGTGTAGGGCCGTATTTTTCGTACTATGTACCTCCGATAATATCGATAACTTTGCTAATCATACAGTTCGTCGGATTCATTTTTATGCCAGAATCGGCGTACTATCTCCTTTCTAAGGGCAAGGAAGAAGACGCGAAAGCGTCCCTGAGCAAGTTCAGGAACAACATAGGCGTCGAAGAAGAATTTGCCGAGATGAAAGAAACCAACGAAAAGAATAAGACAGAACAGGGAAGGATACAAGATATATTTTTAGTGCGCAGTTACAGAAAAGCGATTTTGATCATGCTTTTCTTGAATCTATCACAGCTTCTTAGCAGCTACGAAATTTTGCTGATGAATTTGCACAATATTTTAGAGACGGCAGAGTCCAATTACATAAGTCCTTCGATAGTAGGCATTGTGTTTTCGGCTGTCACGTTGATAGCTGCTGTGTCAGCAGCTACAGTGATCGACCGCTTTGGAAGGAAGATATTGATGATTATCTCCAGTTTTCTCACGGCTCTGTGTCTACTAGCCGTTTCCGTCTATTTTCATATGAAGTATCTCGAGTATGACTTGAGTCACATCAGCTGGTTGCCGACGGTCGCCGTAATGGCGTACGCGGTATCGTTCAAATTCGGACTAGGGATCGTTCCGATTGTTTTAACATCCGAAATATTCGCGCCGAAAATGAAAGCGATAGGTATGACGCTAGCAGACGGGATGTACGTCGTTTCTTCCATAGGGGCGTTACAGCTGTACTTTTTTTTGAGAGACGCGTACGGGATACACGTGCCATTTTATTTGTTTTCATTCTGTACGTTCCTCGCAGGACCGTATGTGTGGTTGTTCGTGCCGGAGACAAAGGGAAAGACTTTAGACGAGATACAGAACGTTTTGAAAGAACCGAGGATCTTGATGATAGGGAGAAGGGGTTGAATACGGTTTTATCTCAAAGTGAAGAATGTACTTTTAACTTACGGTTTAAATTGTGACGTATATCGTTTTACTTCAGTGCCTGCTAGCGAGGAGGTAATGTAATCGCGAACAATTTCGAAAATGAGATATGTTTTTTGGAGATGAACCTATCCAAAGTAGAGGTTTGTGGCAGAAACAGTTCGTACTAATACGGCTAGAGAAAAACCTGGAAAATATTCGAAAGTTTCTGAAATGGCCGCCAGGGGACGTAACTACTGTGTTGGGTCATCTATAACTTTTTTCTATTTGAAAAATCAACACGCTTTTCACGAGGTGAAATCGAATTTTTGTATTGATAAATGAAGGTCGGTTTATGCCATTTATGTATGAAAAATAACATAAGTCATGCGACCACCGCGGCTTCGTTTACAGGCCAAATTTTCAGTGACTTTTCCCAGAATAATCCGGTCAATTTCAGTCCGAATATTGTGCTTTAGGTCTTGAATTGTCCGGGGAATATTCGCATACACTTTTCCTTTCAAAAATCCCCAAAGAACATAGTCAAGAGGTGTTTCTATGAATCGGCTATATTAATCTAACAACTGATCTTCACTAACAGTATATACAAAAAAGACAATTAATAGAAGCAGGCCATGAAATACAACAAAACAAATACCTAATCAAAACATAAATCGGGCGGTGAGCTATGTATACTTTATCTGAAGTCACTTGAAATAGCATAAAAACCTTTGGTCGGCGCGTCCTTTGTAATTTCATGACGTATCACAGGCGTGCGGTCATTTATTTAGAACGATAATAATAATGTTTTTATATCACAATAAATGGATTTTCCTATCTTCTTATTTTTTTGATTTGGGATAAAAAATACTTATATTGGGAGTTTAATTTATGTTGACTGAAAGTTAAGAAATGGAAAAATTACAGAATTCCAACGTTTGACATAGGCAAATATTTACATAGCAGGTAGGTATATAAAAAGGTATATAAAGACTTACATTATAGGTATTTATATATCATCCTCGCCTTCGGAGCTGTCGCTAGAGTCATCTTGTAGAGGAATTACAACGGGATTTACAGGAGGCAAAACACAATATTCATTTTCTTTTTCAATAATATGCCTAGAACACTGCTTCCATAGGTCTGTGGCAGCAATATGAGATACTGCATCTCTTATTGTGGCCAATAGCGATTCACTTAATTAAGGGGTCTGATTATGTTTTCTTACTTTTTTTTTAAGGCAGCCCAGACCAACTCAATCGGGTTAAAAATGCAGTAATAGGGAGGTAGACGTAATACTTCATGGCCATTTTGCTGAAGCAGATTGTCAACAACATACTCTTTTTCAAATTTTTGTCTTTTAATAAGATCCAATAATATGGCTTTGGTTGATTTTTGTGGTATTTCCATTCCCTTATCCTTCATAAAATCAATAATGTCTTGTTTTTTTGTGCCTGTATTCGGAATTTTGTTTTTCTGTCGGGAATGGTATGGCGCATTGTCCATAATAATCACTGAATTTGGGGAAATGTTTGGTATTAACTGCTGCTCTATCCACTTTTCAAATAAGTCGGAGGTCATGTCCTCATGATAGTCTGCACATGATTCTTTGATATTTTTGGCAGATAACAGCAAGGCATTAGGTATAAATCCATTTTCACTGCCAGCATGGAGAATAATGATTCGTTTTCCACGGTTGCATGGTGCATTTAAAATGCACTTGTTGCTGTCGTCAACCCAGCCGTACTGCACAACATCATGGGTATCATACCACGTTTCATCCAGGTAAATCAGATTTCTTTTCTGCTCTCTATAAATTTTAACTTTGTGCAAAAATTCTTGGCGCAATTCAACGATTCGAGACGACTCCATAATCAACATTCTTTTATCTAATTTTTTGTATTGAAAACCACACAGTTTTACAATACAGTGCAGTGAGTCTAAGCATTTGTAATTATAAAAATCTTCAGGATAATCTTTTAATTTATCCCGTATCATTTCCAACGTGGGCACCAAATTTTCTTTATAAAATCCGTATATTATACGACGAATATCTTCCTGAAAACCCACGTCTATTCTTTTTAATTTTTGCCCTATGCGCTTTCTGTGGAAGGAATGGTTGACTACATCTCCCCTTTTTATAACCCGATAAATGGTAGACCGACTGATTTTTGTCAGGATACAAATTCTGTTTAAAATTTGATTTTGCGAGGAATCTGGATTTTCGTTTTTCAGACAATCATACATATTTAGGATTACTCTTTGGGTCTGTTCCTCTAAATCTTTATGAAAGAATTCTGCCTGCACAGGTTCATCAACCCATCTCCTCGTGGCTTGGAGCATTTTCCCAAGGTCTCCAAAGAGCCATATTTAGGACACACAAGAACAATCAACACAACAATTAAATCAACAAGTAAACTGAGTATTCAAAAGTCAAAAACACACAAACTAATAAAATCTATGAAAAAACACGGACAGACTAAAGAAAACACGTTTATTCACCGCTACACGGCACTGGCTAAACTGTTTCAATTTTCAGTAGCCACCTGCACTTGTTCGGAGCTCTGAAATACACGCTTTCTCATTGGCTATGTCCACGCATAGGCGTGCTTTACTCCACGTGGACCGGTGAAACTGCCTTTGATCTTATACGGGGGATATTTGCTGCGAAATTTGGCGATTTTTGCAGCAACAGAGCGTGTTAAATATAGATATATAAAACGCACCCGGTATTTCACAGTGTTTCAAGTGACTTCAGATAAAGTATACTTATCGGATCGCCTTCGAATGACTTGGAAAGTTCTGCTGGAATTTTGATGAAATTCTTAGAAAAGGTTACTACTATCCCAAGCACGAAAAAGCTTTGGAGTTTCTGAAAATCGCTCTAGTAGCGGCGAATAAGAATGCCAAAAACGGAAAAAAAAATAAAAATCACAGAAGCATCCTGTTCATTTTTGGAAAAAAATTATGAGTAAAAAAAATTGGGGGTGGGGGGTTCGGGAGGCGGTAATTCTACGGGCCTACTAGACATATTTCACACACTTGCCCTTGAAACTTGAAAAGATACGAGGGACACTACAACAGAAGTCTACTCAGCCATGAAACAAAAGACGTACGATTTTTTTTAAAAACGGTCGTATTGTCAAACACTTCTCGATAATTTTTTTGTAGTTGATTGCTTTACGTAAATTTTTCAGCGAGTAGACGTCCGTATTTATTGTTTTTATTCTTTTGTGTAATATGATGGTTCAATATCCCCCAAATTTAGTGCTTTCGATAGCCGGCTTTGGAGTTACGATCGGTGAATTAGCTTTTTTTGACATTAAATCCAAAGCAGTTAATTTGACAGCTGTCAAAATGTGACATTATTCGGACATTTTTTTAAGAAAAATAAGGTAGCATGTATGACATGTCTCAATCGTCTTTTGTTTTCCAGCAACGCGCCTCAAATCTCATTTTTTTTATGGCCGCCATATTGGATTTCTGAAAAGAGTGTAAAATTTCCAGTCTAATGATGTCTCACAAGTGCATAAAAGATTGGAGTATCATCGAAATATCATCTGTAGATTGAAAATTGATTATCAAATTTTGGAAGTAAGGTTAGAACGCATGCCACTATTTGACATATATGCTTGTGCGATTCGATTGTTTTATCATGGCTAGGTAGATTTCTTTTTACTGTCCATCGTATTTTAAGCAGACAAATCGCGTACCTATCGATCGCATTTGGTGTGCGCCACAGGGTTGTAAATATTGCATCTTTGGTATTGCGTTCAATGAACTTATAAAAGCAAGTAGCAGACGGCGCGGTGATGCGATAAGCACATACGAGGTGGGCGCGATATTATTTATATCTATATATACGAGCATTGTACTATAATTTAATAGGCTTACTTGATTTCTTGAGGTAATATTATGTATAGTATATAAGTACGTATCATATTGTTGACAAAAAAATTTACACAGAACTCCAAAGAATTGAGGAGTATATATATAGACACGCTCATTGTTTCAATTTGAGGTAATTCGTTTTCATGGATGGTCCTGTAAAAACCCGCGACTCTTACAAATTGTTCTAGAAATTATTGTGAAGGCGTAGAAAATCAATCTACTTAACGCCATTTTTTATATTGTAGTTTTAGCATTCTCAAATTCATTTCGTTGTTGTTAAGCTGTTTTATTTAGGAATGTAAGTATGTAAATAGGTTTTAATAAGAGAACAAACATTCTGATGACCAATTTATTGATATGCGTAACAGGATGATCCTCGAACAAAAAATATAACCGCATTTATTTGAAGGAATTCATCGGGCAGATCCTCGAATCAATTTGTCAGTAAAATATTGAAGCTCCTCCGGTAATTTTCGACGTCAAAACATGTGACACTTTCGCCTAAAAATTCCTTTAAGTAAACAGTTTATAGATTTATTATTATACTCTAAAGTATATCCAGATATAGCGTCGAAATAAACGTAGATAGTAATGGGTGATTCATTTAAAGGTAGTTTTTTCTAAAGCATAAAAAAGTGAAGTTAGTCATAGCAGCGTTGAAAATCGCAGCGTTGTCCAATGGGTGGAGGATATGCACTAGTTGTACGAGCGATTTAACTTGTGTCAAATATGACGCCACTTATGTCTAAAAAATGTAAATGAATCACCACTTACAAACCTATTTCATCGTATAAATCATACGATTTGACAGGAATTCTGGCTGAATGTGTCGCGCTTTTTATAACGAATACCTACGATGACGCTGTAGCTCGACATCATGGTCGCCATATTCAGATTTACATTCATTATATCTGTGCATTTCGTTGGTTGGCATCATCTAGTTATTAAGGTACAATATTACTTTTTCTGTGATCATTAGAAGAGTTTTAGCATACACCTAAGGCCGCCAGTGATCTTTTATTTGAAGATATTTTAAGTTAATAAAATGATAACCCAAACTTCGTTCTTATTTATCAGTTGTTTTGGTATACCTAACTGTTTTTTAGAAGTTAGAATGAAAAACGCAATGGTTACGAAAATGTTAATAAAATATCTCGTTACCGATTATATCTGTATTTTTCCTGCGAGAAAATACTTGGGTACACTGTGTATTTTTAACTATATCAAATACATTCAAATAAACGATATCAAAGATCGGTATAGAGGGTGTTGCAGATGTTAAAATTGTCCAATGATAAGCCACTGGTTTTGACCAAAAACAGTGTCGTTTTCTCAAAGTGATGTTGATTATATTTGAAAAGTGAGATTTTCTAATAACGATAAACATTTTAATGTTCTGTCTAATAATTATCATTTCTATCTAGAAAAACTACGCGGCATTTCTTAAGTAGATCTAGCTTTGAAATAATGGTACTATTATTTTCGGCAAACCAGTGCCATGCAGGAAATGAAAGAGTCAACGGCCGCCATCTTGAGGAAGTTATTTTTAAAACTGGTTAAATGTCAAGTAGTATAAACCGCACATCACGGGTATGACGTATCTTGAAAAGTGACATTATGCCGTTTTTTTTGACATTATGCTGTTTTTTTTTTGACATTATTTAGGTTATTTTACAAGACGTTAACTGAACGTGTTGCCTGAACGTCATGAGGCTTGTTATCAATCTTTGGCTCTGATGTGATGTAAAATCTGCTTCTGAGATGGCGTTACTGGAGGTCTAAGGTCTGTAAGTTTTATGTGTTGACGATAATTACATTGGGTTCTTGTCTCTTAATTGAGATTCAAAGCTAGAAATTAGTTGCGCATCCACTTTTTCTTATCCATTCTGGAAATTACATATACAAATTTGCTGAATTTAAAAAATGAGAGAGATAAATAATTATAGTCACTATACACTGTCGAATTACAAGCCATATACATGCTAACAGTAATTACACACAACGCGGGCGCGGTGATGACTTACCGGAACTCTCCTCAGTTTTTCGTAATTTATAACTTTGAACATAACCTCTCTTCCGAAAGCACAACATATAAATAACCCTAGATATTCAGTAATGATTTTGTCACACAGCAAATATCACTGATTTTATACACATGCCGACCAATACACATAATCATCCAGATGCTATATTGTTATTCAACCAACTTTCTTCTCAGAGATAAAAACTACAGACACGGATCACTCAGCCTCACAAAACTATGCAACCAACAATGCGTGTAGTGATTCCTTCATAGATGGACGTTCACAACGATCCTAGTGAGCAAACGTGGAATGACTGTTTGCGTTTGCGCCCTAAAAACTACCTAGTCTGCAAGTTGACATCTTATAGGCTTTTTTAACGTTTTATAAGTTTTTTATATGATACCCGTGCCGATTTCGCTGGCGCTGTGACACCATTTAGTAACTTTGCAGAAAATAAAGAAAAATACCTTGCAATATAATTCTCAAGCTCAAAAACTGTTGTGACTGGACTAAACTCGCTAGGAAATCTACAAATAGCTCCTTCAGAAGCCGTTGCGCGAAAACCCAACGCGCATCCGGAAAATCGGGAAAATCAATATTCTAACCTCTACTGCAAAGTAGGTAGCACATATAAATATACATTTCCAGGAGTTTGTTGTGATGTCACTGATAAAACAAACTATAGATAACGTAAACTAGAAGTGAAATATGGTGTGCTGGAAAATCGCATCGCTTTGCTTCATAATTTGTGTTGTTTCCCATCAAGTATTATCAAAAAGCAATACTACTAAAGAAAATCACTTACCGCCGTGTCGAGCCTGTAGAAATTTCGTAGAATCTTTTAAAAGCGCGGTTCAAATAGTAACTAATAAGACCAAAGATGGCAAACAAGCACAGTTCGTAGAAATTACAAAAAAACTCTGCACCGAACAATCCGACAAACTGTGCGAAGAATTAATGGCAAAATACAGCGATAAGCTAGAAGAATGGTGGATTGAAGGCAAAGAAAAACACCCAAACGTTGAAAGTTTCATATGCATAGAAACATTTGAAGTCTGCTGCCCTGATTTACACTATGGTCCTGACTGTAAGCCTTGTTTAGGCTATCCTAACAATGTCTGTAACAATAACGGTAAATGCAAAGGCTCTGGAACAAGGAAAGGAAACGGTGGATGTCTCTGTGACCGAGGATACACTGGAGAATTTTGTGATAAGTGTTCGGAAAGCCACTACGAGGCATACAAAGACGATAAAAAGCTTATATGCGCAGAGTGTCATCTCTCTTGTGAAGGCCTTTGTACAAAAGCTGGTCCCAAAGGCTGTGCAAAGTGTAAACCAGGCTTCATAATGGACAAGGATAAAGGATGTTTGGATATAAATGAATGCGCTGCAAGAAAACGTCCTTGCACGCCTCTCCAATTTTGCGTCAACACTGAGGGAGATTATAGATGCTTGGATTGTGACAGATCTTGCGCTGGATGTTCGGGAGATGGTCCGGACATGTGTATAGATTGCGCCACAGGTTACGAAAAGAAAGACAAAATGTGCGTGGATAGCAGCGAACAGAGGCGGCAGAATTTCGTGTGGTATTCGAGATATCTGACGTATTTGGGGCTGTGTATTTCTACGTGTATCATTTTGAACAAGAATATCTACATTGCTGCAGTGATTGGTATGTGCGTGGGTGTTTACATTACTGTATCGGAGCAAACTTCTAGTCCTACTCAGAATCTTGAGCAGCAATTGGCTGACGAAATTGTAAATGCCCTCAATATCTGAACAAATCAATTTCACGATAAAATGACGAATTCCTCTCATCTCGGGCCGTTTCGTCAGTCGCATTTATGGTCTCCTTGATTTTCTTTGTCGTTCCTCTCCTTCAGAAAGGCTGGGGAATTTCTACATTTCTACTGTTCCGTGAGCGCTCTCCTATTGTGAGGCTTTCTTTTTGAATTGTTTGAAATGTCAGACTGATATAACAGATGATATATGTAAATCAAAAGCATGAACAAATTGATGCAAATAGATTTGTAACATAACCTCAAAATAAAGCGCTGACACGGAACAGTAGAAATCTAGAAATACCCCAGCCTTTCTGAAGGAGAGAAAAGACAACGAAAATCAAGCAGGCGCCCTACAATTGTAAGAACAAGTGACGATACGACACTTAATACCAGTTTTTACATCAACAATTTCTTCACGAGTTTACCAATGAAAAAAATTCATGGATTATCTGACACTACACAGTGGTACCAACCACATAAATTCTTGCTAGAAACATTTTGAATTTTTATTTGTTTTGATTGTAATTTTGAAGCGAATCTCATAAACAGAAACCATATTGTTGAATACTAGTACTATACTTGAATTTAAACGTTCAATATAATGGAAAGGAAAACAAGGTTGACACCATGGAACTTGGCAAAAATTAGCATAAGTTCTATTTGCGTGAAGAAATCCACGAAATTCGTAGATTTATAATACAAATTCCAGTTTGAAATTGGAACGAACTCAATTTATGAAGAAAACAGTGGATTTATTGTCGATGTAAAACCGATATAAGACCGTTTTTATCATTCGTCAAATTAAAAAATAGCTCAATGCGATGAGAGGTTATGGGCCCAACCACCATTTGCTAAACTTTTGTCAGTATTATAGTAGCAATATCCACTCTTTTTGTATTGAAAGCACTTTTTACTATCAAAGCTTTTGTGATTACTTATTACTGCATACCGGGTGAGTTTTTAGCGTACAATCGGACGATAATTTCATCATTTTAAGAGATATATAAAAGTTGTAAAAATCGTAGGCAAATTATACGCTCCCTTGAGCGGAAAACATGCCACTTTCTACAGGGTGGTTCATAACTACGTGGCAATACATACATTTTTAAACGGAGTACCCAATATATTTTGATATATTCTAAAACACATTTTGCCCAAAAAAGACACTCAAATTTGACAGCTCAAAGGTCACTCTTTGAGATACAGTAGCAAACTTTTCATCAGAATGAGCTTCATATCCCATATTTTCTCGTCATATGGACGTTTTTTTAAATTTCGAGCATCATCTTACAAGGTGTACATAGTATTGTAACGAAAACACCGTTTTTGCTATTTAAACTCTAATGTATTTTTATCACAAATGTATGACTGTGTCGACTGGACGATAGAATTCCGTGCTGCTAACTCATCATCCGTTGCCGGTCGACTCTGCCCTCTGTACATGTATTTATCTTCAAATCGACGAGTCCAGTAGCATTCCCTCGTTTTCTAGGCCGATCTCGAGCCGTCATCAAAGCTGGAAAGATGGCGGACGGTACTTCCCGAATGTTCACGATGTGCGGTCGTGTAATTCTGGTTGCCTAAACGTCTCATTGTTAGTCAAAGCTAACAATATACTAAAATGTATTCCTCCATTTAAAAAAAATGCACGGACTTATGAATATAACCCTGCAAAGCTGCATATTTTTAAAATAAGAAGCGTGTGTTTACCTATAATTTTTGTAGATACACTATATAACAATGGAGCTATCGACCAATTATTCTCATTAAAAACTCGCCGTGTATTGCTCACTGTTGCTCAATATGTAGGATCCGTGAGCGTTTAGGTTTGATTTTACATAGATGAATTGTGTTTGTGAAGAGATTTTAAGGTTATGCACAAAAAATGACTGATATCTTAAGTTGTATCTGTGACACTCTGATAATGTTACTTATCTCAAATATACATATTCCTAGTCAAACAAAATACATTGTAGTTATTTGCCTTCACACTACTCGAAATTCTAGTTTTTATAAATGAGAAAATGTAGAGGTTTGTTACACAATCACACCAAAATTGCTGATCCAAATGAAATTTGGTACGGAGGTAAAGTATGGAATAGCGTATGGCTACTTTTTATCCTTCGAAATATCCATTCACAGATTGCAAGCCAAACCGTTTAAAGAAAATTTGACGTGGAAGCGCTCAGTCGATGGTCCGACCGAAATGAGCAAGGGCATTTGCAACCTGCATTTCGATATACGCTTTCTTAAAACGATATTACAGTCCGAAATATCATTGCATGCAACTTCGATTTGCTGTTACAGCGTTTTTAAGCTAATTAAGTTTAGGGCCGTCAGGTGTTCCTACAATTGTAGGACGCCTTATGTCCTTGATTGTCAGTCTTCTCTCACTTTGAGAAAGGCGGGGGTATTTCTAGATTTCTATTGTTCCGTGTCAGCGTCATCGATTCGTATTGTGAAGCTATTTTTTCTTTTTGAATTATAGGAAATTTCAGGCCGATATAACAAATGAAATAAATCAAAACCATGAATAATTTGATCCAAATATATATGTATTTGTAACATAATCCCAAAATAGAGCGGTAGCACGGAACACTAGAAAGGCAGAGGTATTTCTAGGTTTCTACCGTTCCGTCTCAACGTTTTATTTTGAGGTTATGTTACAAATATCATTTGCATCAAATTTTTCATGCTTTTCATCATCTGTTTTATCAGTTTGAAACTTTCCTATATTTTAAAAAGAAAAAAAAACCTCACAATAGGAGAGCGCTGACGCTGACGCTGAACAATAGAAATCTAGTAAATACACCAGCCTTTCTGAACGAGAGAAAATACTATGAAAATCAAGAAAGCCCTAAAAGGCGTCCTACAATTGCAGGAACGACTGACGATACTGCCCTTAGTCTCAAAACCACAACAAATTTGAAATTCAGCTTTTTTTTCAAAGGTTCCCAATTTTTACACCAAATTCTTTTCAAATTTCATTTTTTTTTCATATTTCCAAAATGTTTTCGGTTTCCAATTTTTTTTCAAAATATCGAAATCTGCAAATTATTTTCCAAATTTTCAAATCACTTTTTTCCCAATTTCAATTTATCAAAAAAATTCAAAATCGATTTTTTTTTTCAAAGATTATTGTACTGTCATCGGCTCTTGACCGCTATGCAATTTTCAGGTTAACTTCTTGAAAATGGTCGCATACAGATCAAGCTAATAAAAGCAAATTAAAAAGCTTAAATCGTGTGAGATTCAAAAACTATACACGCTCAGGTTTTCCTCGCAGCATTTAAATTTACTTACCTTAACTTAAAAACAAACAAAAGTACGATCGATATCGGTTAGGGAGGAAAAAAAACGATTTCAAGTTTCTCAATATATTTTGGTCATACCAGTCAGTGATATAAACTCAACAAAAATACACAATACATATAAATGCTAACACCTAAAATGTCTTTGGATATCGAACATGATATGAGACTCAAAATACGATGTTTATACCAACGTAGTAAATTGGTATTTTCGAATAGTAACTGTTAAAGTTACGCATATAATTCTTTGCAGCATTCACTGACTCATATTCTGTTCGCAAAGCCATAAATCTGTGAATCATTAAAATATAATATCCTAATAAAATGTCACTACTAACACCGCTAAAGTGTCTGCTCTAAAAACGTGATATATCGCATGGCAAGTTCTCTAAAAGAAAAATAGTGCACTTGTTTTGACAATCTAAGATTCAAAAAGAAAATAGTACAGTGAAGGACTTTTTACCTCAGGCTTGAACTCAGGCCTTATTTTATTACATAAGAGTCAATTATAAATCACAGGTAAGTAAATTCCAACCTTATTCTCTGAGCCGTATTGATTAATAAAAAATGTCAGGATATTTAGATTTTTGATACATTTCTTATTGTCTCGACAATGCACTCTCTTCGAATAGTAAAAAATTTGTTTCATAGATATTGGAACTTGAAAAAAACAACATATTACATGAGCAAAGACTAATAACTAACAACCCACCCTATAGTAAATCTGAGACTTAATAAAATAGACGTTTCCCAATATATCAAGTGATGTAATTTTCTCAGATAAATTGTACTTTCCTAGTACATTTCTCAAGTATTCAAAATGTCAGCTACGTGTTTAGAAAAGTTATTCCGATATAGCTGAAAATGATGCAATATTTCTTTCACGAGAGTTGATCGGAAAACTTGACATATTGCATATCTTCGCGCATAGCTGTCATTTTATAAATATATCTAGTACAGAATCGATTTTATTTAGGCTTCATAATAAAGAAATAAATCGTCCGAAATTATGATTGAAAATTTTCTCTAAATAATAGCAAGATATTTATCATTTGATGCTTCTCTGATATATGCTAAAATCACTATCTATTTATCTTTGACACGCTATCTTTATGACGGAAAAAAGAAGCATTCTTAGCATTTCGTTTTTGAAGATTTCTTTCTCAATGTGGTTCATCTTGGAATTCCAAATTTCGATGAGGCCTCTAGGCATTTGTAGATAGTTTTAGCACAATGATGTCCGGGAAATACGTATAAAAAAGAAACGACACGGCAAATGAAGAGCCTCGCAATTGAAGACTTTGAGCGATCGTATCAACAGGGGCGTTGGCAAAAGTGCAACTTGTCTCGGGAAGGAACAATTGTAAAATGAAGCTATTCCACTTTTATACGTATTTTCCGGACAAGCCTCGTATTACTCGCGTTGTTCGTCAAATACGTTGACCGCAGTGACGATCAAGGTTTGAAAGAAATAATCTCAAAAAAATGCGACGGATGTTTTTTGTATAAAAATAACACGATTACTTTTTCTTTTTTATGCTTTTGAAACAGGAACCACCCATTACTTTCTCATCAATATCTCCTAACTGAAATTACCACTAAGATCCCAAAGCTGCCAGACATTACTCATTTTCCGGAGTATTGAATAGTGCTTATGTTCACTTTCAACTGTGTACCTGCCAAGTTGGGTGGTCGATACATCGATGGTCGAGATGTAATGTAAAATCAAAACCTAATCCGCACCTGCACCTCGATCAGATCAAACGTAGCTAGCTGCGTTTGTAAACAAAACGTTTACACATCGGTTCTAAAAAAAATAGCACACTTTTACAGCGATATCGGAGTGGTCCATATTATTTTAATTAACGGTGAGCGTTTTCGAGGCTTCGCGAGTGCATGTAGATCGTTTTTGAAGATCCTTCCTGATTTCTATATTAGTTTGGGGCGAAATGAAATGTTTAGTGTATTCTGAGGTTCCGGTACCAACAGAAGCTATTACAAATTATGGTATAGCTATTGCCCTGACCAAGCAACTCAAAAGTTATGTCGAAAATCAGTGAGATACAGAGTCTTTGAAGCTTCTTTCTAAGTTCGAAATACTATTTCAAGGCGCCATTTTAAAGAAAAAGATGAGACAAACGATAATATATGAATTTCTGCGTCCTTAAAGTAACTTTTTATTTCATTGTTTTATAAAGGTAACAAACATTTTTTTCTTTTTTAATATATCCAGTTTTATTTAAAAACACAATTTTTGTTGTATTTCTTTTGAACGGACACTTTCAGTCGGCCCCGCCCAAAAGAAATTTCACTGTGAATAGTTCTTTTTCCCTCCATGCATTGCGGTACACCTTGTACACATGTAAGCGTTATTCAACCCCCACGTTACGCCATTCAAAAAATGAATAACGTCCGTCAGCCCTGGGATCTTATTTAAAAAATAACCACGAACCCTAAACCTAACGCCTCCTAGTGCTACCTTCGCTTCTCCTCCTTCTCCTCCTGCTCTCCTCGCCGCTTCGACCGCTTCTGCTGGATCGCTTTCTTCTGCTGCCGTCGCGGTCTCTGTCGCGATCCCTGTCGCTGCGCTGCCTCAAACTTCTCGTACGGCCGAAACTAGAAAGACACACACAGGGACCCAAACAATCATCAACCATTTCCAATCAACATCATCATCATCATCATTGAATCCGGGACGAAGTACCATATCTGCTGATCAGCACCATTTGGGAGGGACCGGGATGATCATCTTTCAACCGCCATCAACAACCATCTTACACAATTCTCTAAGCAAACCATATAAACAAACAACCATGTGCCTGACAAAACCACAAAACAACAATTAGAAAAATTGGTGACGCAACAAATTTGTGTTTCGATACATATACGTATATTGCTATATTGGTGTGAGGGGTGTCGAATAAAGTTTACAGAATAAAATACAAGTTGGATTACTCAGTTTTATCATCTTTGTTTGTTTGTTGAAATTTATTTAGCATTGATGTTACAATGTCAATTGTCTATAAGTATTATACACTCAGTGACGTTAGAAGTGTTACACCCAGAAAAAATAATGTCAAAGTGCGAGTTACTTGGAATGAGGTGCCACTACCAGACATCCCTAATCTCATTTTGTCGATGCCTAGACGTATACAGGAGTGTATTCAGCTGTGGGGTCGCCCAACACATTATTAATTTTTTTACTTATTCCTTGTCAATAAAGTCACGTGAGAATGTTATCGTTTCATTCTTGATGTAAGACTACCTCATTGCCAAAACATCAAGTTGAAGAAATTACTCTGTCTGGGTGTACTCCTAATGTCACTGAGTATATTTCCAAATTTAGTTTTTTAACTTCTATTTACTGAATAATTTTCTAAAACGTTTTTTACAGGGAGCAGTATCTAAAAACTTGCAGCTAACAGTATGCTCCTTACTTTGAAAATGTTTTTATTTCTACAGGGTGATTCATAAATTATGTGGTGGCCCATTCTTTTTTTTTTTAAATGAAAGGAACTCCATTTTATTCCATATTCGGATAGACCCTTCCAAACGAAGCAATACATACTAAAGGATTCTATTTTCAAATTTTTGAAATATTGGGCAATCAATAAAAAAAACACTCGACTTTGACTACTGACAAAAAAATTTTTTGTTGGTAAAATTTTATGATCCAATAATTTTTCCTTATCTAGTTACCTTTTCAATTTAGTTAGTTTATACAGGGTCAAAAAGGCAAAATGGAAGATATCTAAGAAATTTCAAATGAATCACCCTGTATATTTGCACACCTTTTCATTCCCATTTTAACATGCTTTTTGCTGATAAAAGGGTAGAGAATATTATTTAAAGGTTTTATCCATCACTAACACTCATTTTTTTCTTTGATGAAATTTCGGGACAATTTAAGCTCACTCATATACAGGGTGACAGGTAAATAGGACGTGATAGTACAGCTCCTTTGCTATCAAAATTAGTCTATAATACCATACCCTATATTCAAAGGTTAGAAAGTTATGGAAGATTTAATTTTTTTTAAAAAACAACCCAGATTACAGAGTAAAATAGTTGAGATAAAAAAAAGTTGGTGATTAAACATTCTTTTTTTGGTGGTTTCAGGTTATTATTTAAATAAACAATTCTCATAAATTAAAAAACATATGAAAACACTACTGATAACGTATTTATTTTCATTTAAATGTTAAATGAAAAATTTTATTTTCAACTTTCACATTAAGTCTTTTTTTTCCAAAAAAATCATAATAAAGAAAATGTACAAATAACTGCAAAAACTTCCTCGTTTCATTAGGTTTCTAAAATAGTATAATAACATATCAGTAAGTAAACCATTTAACAAAACAATATTACATTGCTAGAAAGGACTGCTAAGGGCACTTCATTGTACTGAGCAGGTAAACCGAGCCTTTCACGGTTCGACCCTTTTTGTTATTTTTTGTGCCCTGTGCCGTTATTCGGGTTTAAGTATTCGGAATCTGTCGTCGCTCCTCGGAAGCAAGCTCTGCGTGTGTTATGAATTGACACAGCTGACGGATCAAGGAAAGGGAACTAACGCTTAAGTTAGTTAGTAGAATATCAACCTTTAACGCGGTAGGACGTACTTTTACTTTTTTGATCAGTTTTAATAATGGCGAATAATCGGCGAATACCGAGTCATCGAGTATTTGCTTCTGTGTACCAACGCGTCAAGGAAAGTGGACAGGTTCATGAGAGACGTCATGATGCTGGTAGACTTCGGTTGTTTGACGACGAAGATCGAGAGGCAATACTGGAATGCTACGGCAGAGACCCGACGACGTCTACACGAGTTATAGCAAAGCAGCTTGGTTTAACTCAGTGGAAAGTTTGTTTCGTTTTGCATTCGGCGAGACTTTACCCTTTCCATTACACACCGGTTCAAGTATTAGAAGAAGGAGATCCCGCAAGAAGAATTGATTTTTGTCTTCATCAGGATCAAGAAGAAAACGACTATTTAACTAAAATATTGTGGACCGACTAGTCTAAGTTTGACAGAGAGGGGACAACAAGTTATCACAACTTACATTATTGGGCCCCACGAGAGGCAAATCCCCACATGGCAAAGCCAAGAGCCCATCAAAGAAGATTTTCGGCAAACGTGTGGATGGGAATCATTCATACGTATCTAATTGGACCAGTTTTTTGCCTGACAACCTGAATGGCGAATCCTATGAAAACTTTTTGAGATCCGAACTCTGGGAGTATCTCGAAGACCTGCCTCTGAATATCAGGATGCAGATGATCTACCAACACGATGGCTGTCCCGCGCATTTCCGTCTGGGTGTTAGTCAGTGGCTGGACGAGAAATATCCTTGTCGCTGGATTGGCCGAGGTGGACCGACACCGTGGCCAGCGAGGAGCCCAGATTTAACACCGTGTGACTATTATTTATGGGGGCACATGAAGTCACTGGTGTACGCTGAGCCCATAGACACTCTTGCACAGTTGAAAGACAGAATTATTGCTGCTGCTGACACTATCAGAGGACAACTAACTGGCCGCATCACGCGTACCAACATGAGAAAAAGACTACGGGGTTGCATAAGAAACGGCGGGCGTCAGTTCGAACAACAATTGCAATGAATTTTACCTTCATTTCATTATTGTATTTTACTTACCAATTGTAGTAACTTTTAGTCAGTTTTTATTATTCTGTAGTAAAATTACAACTGTGTAAATAATCTAATCGTGTAACTTAACCGTAGTTTAAAATAATAACTATCCCATAGCTTACAGTTACATTATTTTCACAAAAACACTTTCTTATCAATCAGAGAGTTGTGAAAATAGGAGACAAGCCATTTGTAAATTTACTCCCTATTGTTGTATTACAATACATTATGTTTAGTTTCACACAGTTTTTGTGCACTTATCATACCAATTTAGATTCCTTATGAAACGAGGATATTATTTAAATTGTTTGTACGTTTTTTTGTATACTGGTTTTTTTGTAAAACACCTTAGTTACTGTAAAGCGTTATTTGTTTTTCTTAGTTAAACATTTTTGAATGAAAATAAATACGTTGTTTGGTATTGTTTTCGAATCTTTTTTAATTTATAATAGTTAATTATTGAAATAATAACCCAAAACCACAAAAAACAAACCAACTTTTTTCTCTCTCGACTTTTTTACTCTGAAATATGGATTGTTTTTAAAAAAATCTTAAATCTTCAGTAACTTTTCAACCTTCGAATATAGGGCATGGTATTATATACTAATTTCGATAGCAAAGGGGCTGTACTATCACCTCCTAAAATGTTTTACACCTATTTACCTGTCACCCTGTAGAATGAGGACCATTACGGAAAAAACTGAGAAACTGATTCTAAAAAATGACACAACTTGTATATTATTCTGTAAAATTTGAAAACAAATAATATGTAAGAAATCATAATCATGAGATATCTCAAAAAACCTCTACAAATTTCAAATGCCTATTAACATAATGCAATGCATACCAAAACAAATTCAAAATATAGTACAGCTTTCAGAATAATAGCACATGGAAAATGGTGTAAAGAAAGCACAATCCAAAAAGGCTAGCATTTTACTAAAATACTATACTTTTGCTTGGATATGGAAGTTAATTCACTTTGTAAACATATAATGGTTAAATTTTACAATAGATTATAAAGACAGACAAACCTGTAAGAAAATGACATGAGGATCAATTGGGTTTTAAATTAAATTTACCATTTTACATGACCTTCTAATAGCAAATGATTATGATTTAATATCTTACTTCAAAAGCACAGAACTTAACAGCCTTCATAATAAATGCATACAGAACGGAATTCATTTTTAAATCGACTGAGTATTCATCTAAACATGAAAAATATTAAAATATACAAGACTACATAGTACCAGTTTTAAAATTATTCAGTGTAAGTCCAAAGAGGTTGCGGTTAAGCACTAACGTGCAATTAGATATTAACAAGAACTCCTGCAAAATTTGAGTTACAGATATATAAGGTGCTTTTGAATCTTGAAAAGAACACAAAATATTTTTTCCAAAAGCATATAAAAAAATATTATATCCTAGCAATGTTGTATTTCAAAGATTTTTTAGAAATGACAGACTTTTATTTGAAGACTATTACACATTCTGTGAAACAAAAACAGGGACAACACAAAAGTGTCAATAAATGTGCCCTAAACAACAACTCACCGGTCTCTATCCCTATCCCCTCTATCTCTTCTTCTATCACGACCGCCACCTCCACCATTTGTATCGGGACAATCTCTCTGGAAATGTCCAGTGAACCCACATTGATAGCAACGCAAAGATGTATTATACGACCTTCTCCCCGAACCTCTGGTTCTTGGTTTGGCATACGTTACATGGAGCCTAGCCCCAGCAACTTCCCTAAAAAAAAATAAGCATAAAAATATGTTGCACCAATTATTTTTTTTAGTTAGTTAGAATAAGACAGACAGGATTATAAACCAGAGTTTTCACAAATAAATGTTGCCATTCTAAGATCACATACGAGTCAAACCAAAAGCTTGGTAGGCTGAGAAATAAAACATCGGAAGGAACTATAGAAACATAGACAAATGATTAAAGTATATAGACAAACATTTCGTACATTCCATCGACTTCTTTCAGAGCAGTTGCCGCAGCTCTCTTGTCTTTGAAGACAGCAAAACCAAAAAACGGTGAGCTATTTGTCATCCAGACTTCTTTGAGAGGACCATACTGAGAAAAAACTTTCTCTAGATCTGACTTTCTTATATCTTCAGTTATATCTGCTATGTGCAGCCTGCAACCATCGGTTTCGCTGCTTCTGCTTCTTGAACGTGACCTAACGAAGAACATGTTTTTAATAATTTCAAACTTTATTTTCTTTTAACTCTTACCTAGATTTGCTAGATCTGCTGCGACTTCGGCTCTTATCACTACTGTTAGAAGCACTTCTGCTTCGTGATGGCGAGGCTTTAGTATCATTCCTCATTTTATTAGATCCTTATCTATCCTGTAAAAATTCAGATCAATGTTACTTTTCAAATAATGTTAAAACTGATGCTTCTATATGATAAGAATTAATGTTACTCCATTTTGTCAATAAATACGATAAGGCAAGTTCAAAATTACTCATCATATAATTACCATAAAAATGTGAACACCTTGAACTGAGCTTGTGCTCATTTCAAAAGATTTCTTGAAAACGTTTCGATATCATACATACCTTAGCACGATTTTATGTATAGTATTATTGTAATTAAATTAATATTAATCGATTAATTATAATTCAGTGTCAGCATGAATTATGAGGTACACAGTTCATCGAATAAACAACCAAATAAACGCTGAAATATATGTAATGTATCAAAATTTGAAGGACTGTAACCACATGGTGACGCTAGGCGAGTTTGATTTTGGACTTTTGATTATACAAATTTGATAAATGATACTACGGTCACAAGAAAAATTACAAACCTAAAATGGAAACGATGGAAACCGCATGGAATGGAAAAGCTGAAAACAGAAATGTAAATAAACGACAAGAAAAACACCGCCGGAAAGATGGCACAGAACAGGAAAATCAAAGATGACACTCGGCCCAGATGAAAACACCTATACCATAGAAAATTTTATTTTTGTCCATTCTACAGCTCTCATTATTCATCAACAGTCCAGTTCTATGTGTAAAGTCTGATTATTACCCAGTCAACCTGGAAAAGAGGCGTGGTTACAGGTAACCAGCTAACGTGAAATATAGGCGTGGTTTGCGAGTGAGATCTGGGGACAAAAATGGCGTCATATGCCATCGAATAAAAATCACTGCTCAAAATCTGGGAAAAGAGACCTTTCAACAGGTGCAAGGTGTGGTGCATATTTTCACGACAGGTGGAATGTGGGTGGTTGTCAAAATTAAAAATCAAGGTTATAAATAAATAAACGGTTTTTGTACCCTTTTTTCGGGGATAATGAATTAAATTTTTTTTTGAGATCATCAAACTTGCGTAAAATCTAATGAAAAATGTGATATATTTCGGTACATAATAGTTTTTACATCAAAAAACGGCCTGAAGCTGAGTATATTAAAGAATTCACCTGCCACTCCTAAAGTTCCAAAACGGAAATGGACAACTCCTGGATAAAAGTGCAAAATAAGGACGGAATGGCCTATTATATCAAGTTAGTACTTCGGTTTCTTACATTTTGTACCATAACAAGGGTAGTTTCATTCATAATATTTACAAACTTTAATATTTTTAGTGAACATACAAAGGTCCATCAGTGGAGTCATCCAAAGTTTGCTGATATTCGCCAGAGGTTGGATGATTGCAACTATGTAAAATATTCTATGTATAGAGTGGCTCTAAAATTTAGGGTCCTTCAGAACGCCTTATTCAGTGAGTATTACCAGCTAATTACAAAGTTGATCTTCTCTACCAGCACATCATTCCACTGTGCTAAATATACTTCCTTTAAGCATAGAACCAAACTGATATGGTGAAAGGATCAGGGTTCTAAAATGCATTTTATCAACTCTGAATACAAATAAAATTTACAACTTTGACCTTTGAAAAAACATTGAAGTCTAAAGAAAAATGTTGATGGTGCAAACATTTTCACAGTTGCGATCAACTAAAAATTTGTCTTGTTTTCTGGGCAAAAAGCCCCTTACGAACCCCATTTGTTTAACTCAAATATTTTTGTTTTTAGTGGATGAGGTCCCTTTATCAGTGATTATAGGCGTATTTTCAAGGCATAGACTGGGTGTAAATAAAGATTCATTACCCATAAAGAACTGTGACTTGGAAGCAATACTTTCGGACATATATTTTGCCTCCAGTAAGATCAATCACACCAATATTGTTGTTGATTTTGCTACAGATCTCCTTATGAACTTTTTATATGATGTATATGACAAGTAAGTTGAAATTTAATATAGTACATTAATGAATATTTGAAGCTAATTTAAAACTTCGGTATCTTTCTACTAACTTTGCCAGGTTGACTGGAAGTCTGACCCAGCTTATGATATCTAAAATTATTTTTTACTTTTATATATTTTTTTCAGGGACAGGCAAGGCCTCATTCAGGTATCTTCAGTAAAACTAGCCTTATACATTTTGAGCAGCTGTCCATTGATAGATCTCTACAAGTGGATCTTTCATCTGTATGCAGATCACAACTATTGCTTAACCAGAGTGAAATTGCAGATGTTGTTGAATAATATTACAGAAATAATGACATATCTACACGAGGATAACAGCTATGGTTCACATTTGATAGCTGATACTATTGAGGATTGCTTCAAAAATGTAAGCCATTCTTCATTTTGTACTTCAATTCTTATGCTTTGTTTTCTTTGATAAAATATACTGTAAGTAAAAAACTTAGTCATTTTCTGAATCAAATTTTCTAAAATATCTGAGATTCAGATTCAGAAGGCATAAGTTAAAGCACTTTTATATCTATCTTTTAAAAAATTCTCAAAGCCTTCAGGATTAGCAAAATTTTCAATAATTCCAAAATTTTCAATTTCCAAGATATTTAAAATTTCCCGAATTATCAAAAATTTTCAGAATTTTTATAATTTTCAGAATTTTTAAAATTTCAAGAAAATTTAAAATTTTCAAAATTTCCGGAATTTTTAAAATTTTAGAATTTCTGGAAAGTTTGTTGACTTTCAGAATCTTCAAAACTCGAAATTTCAAAATTTTCACAATTTTTTAAATATTCTTAGACCCAGGAATACTAACTAAGGATTAGCATATTTTCAAGTGCTTTAATGATTTCTAAAATTTATGAATTTTCAAAATTCTTAACCTTCAGGATTAACAAAGTTTCAATAAGTTCAAAATTATAAATCTTGTGAAAATTTTCAATTCACAAACCTTTTAAACTTTTTCGAATCATCAAAAATTTTAAAAATTTTCGGAATTTTTAAACTTTTCAGTACATATTATAAAATCTTAGAATTTCTGGAAGGTTTGAAAACTTTCAGAATTTTCAAAACTCAAAATTATTAAAAATTTCTCAGGCCCACGAATAGTAACTCTCCCTTGAGTTACCATCAAGTAGAAATTAGACTTTTGCACTTTATAGATACTTTTAAAGTTCTCAGAATTATCGAAACTCAAAATTTTTTGAATTTTCATGATTTTCAAAATTTTCTAAATTTAAAATTTTCAAAATTCTTGAATTTATGAAAGGTTTGAAACCTTCTAGAATTTTCAAATTTGTCACAATTCTCAAAATATTCAGTCTTCAATGTTTACGCTTTGTTTTCTTTGATAAAATATAGTGTAAGTAAAAATCTTAATCATTTCCTGACTAAAATTTTCTGAAATAATCTGAGGTTTTGTTCTTTCAGACACCAGATTCTGAAGGCATAAGTGAAAGCGCTTTTGTATCAATGTTTTAAAAAATTCTCAAAGCCTTCAGGATTAGCAAAATTTTCAATTTCCAAAATTTTTTAAATTTCCCGAATTATCAAAAAATGTTCCGAATTTTTAAAATTTTAGAATTTCTGGAAAGTTTGTTGACTTTCAGAATCTTCAAAACTCGAAATTTCAAAATTTTCACGATATTCTTAGACCCACAAATACTAACTCAGGATTAGCATATTTTCAAGAGCTTTAATAATTTCTAAAATTTATGAATTTTCAAAATTCTTAACTTCCAAGATTAACAAAAGTTTCAATAAGTACAAAATTATTAATCTTCTGAAAATTTTCAATTCACAAACCTTTTAAACTTTTTCGAATCATCAAAAATTTTAAAAATTTTCGGAGTTTTTAAACTTTTCAGTATTATAAAAATCTTAGAATTTCTGGGAAGTTTGAAAACTTTCAGAATTTTCAAAACTCAAAATTATTTAAAATTTTCAAAATATTCTCAGTCCCACGAATAGTAACTCTCCCTTGAGTTACCATCAAGTAGAAATTAGACTTTTGCACTTTATAGATACTTTTAAAGTTCTCAGAATTATCGAAACTCAAAATTTTTCAAATTTTCATGATTTTCAAAATTTTCTAAATTCTTGAATTTATGAAAGGTTTGAAACCTTCTAGCATTTTCAAATTTGTCACAATTCTCAAAATATTCAGTCTTCAATGTTTACGCTTTGTTTTCTTTGATAAAATATAGTGTAAGTAAAAATCTGAATCATTTTCTGACTCAAATTTTCTGAAATAATCTGAGGTTTTGTTCTTTCAGACGCCAGATTCTGAAGGCATAAGTGAAAGCGCTTTTATATCTTGGTTAGAGCAACATCCCAAACTGTTCTCCTGGATTCCACTGCTTCACAGAATAAAAAAAGCAGAGCCTGGTAAGTATTAACGTACCTGAGCTTGGCGCCCGTATTACGAAACGCGGAAAGTGACATTATATCAAACTCGGCGTGTGCGCGTGGCGTTGACCAGCGACTAGCTAGTACACAATTTGAAATTATACCGATTTTCAATAACCTTTTATCGATTTTTTACGTAGTACGCCTGGCGGCTCTGAGGTCTCTGGGGCCCAATCCAAACTGAAAAGCCTTTATATATTTTGTCCCTATACGATTCCTTCAATTTTCTGTACTATTTCACAGTGATCCACGGCCAGAAATGCACCACCTGCAAATCGAACCCGCTGATCGGTCTCCGGTACAAATGTACCAAATGTCTTCGATACACGCAATGTCAACGTTGTTTTTTCGCTGGGCGCACCAGCAGATCGCACAAGTTGACGCATCCGATGAGAGAGTACGCAACTGAAATTGACGCAGGAGGCTACACGTTTATTAAGAGGCTGTGTAGCTTGTTGTCGTGCTCGAGACGAGAAGAGGTCGTGGTTATTGAGACGAAACCTTTATGGTGAGAGTTTTTTTTATACGTGTCTGATAATGGATCTTTTCGCAGTTTTTGACGGTTACATATCGATGTCGTACGAAATAAGTAAACAGATGACGTTTATTTATTTATTTATCGGGGATCAGCCCCTTTACAATATATATACCGGATCTTTATAGAACAACATATTTGCATTTCAGTGATCAAAATGCAATATCAAAAACCCAATCCAAAGAAGTATTGTGCAATATTCAACCCTTGTCTTCTCCAGAAAATCAGCTTCAACTTGTAATCAAACAACTTGAACTGCAAAATAAAGAGTTACAGGAACTTATTAGCTTGAGAGACAAGACTGATAGGGATATCAGGCAGTATTTGGAAGATCATCATCTGCACATTGCTGATCAGATACAAAAATTGAAGATTCTAAAGGTACAGAACTAGTTGTAAAGGTTTCCTACATAATATTGAGTGTTTCTTGAAAATCTATATGTTATTTAGGATCCTTTTTTCAGGAATACCTAAATGTACCTGCAAGTAACGCAAAACCGCAAGAGAGAGCCAGAAAGCATATTTCTGAATCAACGCCAATGGTTCAGGACTGTGGAAAAAAGAAAAGAGTTGTGGAACCAGGCATTGAACTTTTCAGTCCGATAGTTCCTGAAACGAATAATTTTGTGGCAAATAAGGATTTGGTAGATTCTGTTAAAGATAATAGTCCAAGCGAGAATTTTACTCTTGATCAGAGTAGCAGATATTGTATGGATGATACAAATTGGATCGCAGGCAAGTTAAAGCCAAGAAAACGTGTTTGTTCAGCATTGATTAATATTTACTTTCAATTTCTTCAGATTCGTGGGATATAAAAACCTATATATCTCAAGAATCCAAAGAAATAAAAAGTACATAAAAGGCACTGGGATCGGACTGTATTTTATTATATATATTGATTAACATCTTATTATTTTAGGACAATCTGCAATAACTTCAGCAGAACGTCCAGTAACTAACACTTGCGATAGCAAAACATCCGCGCAAAAATTTCAGAATGATTTGGATGAAGCCCTGGTTAAATTGCAGCAAATTTTGGCGAATAATTTCAGCTTAGACGAGTCTTTAGGGCCTGTAGATAATACGAATTTGAAGTATGCCGTTTCAGAAGTAGAAGGTAGGTCGATATTGAGAGAAGGTTCAGGCCCACATTTACGAGTATAGTCTAGATTCAATATTTGCACTTTACAGATACTTGTAACAGATTTTTATGTTTTCAAAAAATTTTAAAAGTCATGAATCTTCAAAATTCTCGGAGCGGATTAGCAACATTTTCAATGATTCCAAAATTTTCAATTTCCAAAACTTTTAAAATTATCAAAAATTTGCAGAATTTAAAAAATTCTCAGAATTTTGAGAATCATTGGAATTGTTAAAATTTTCTCAATTATAAAAATTCTAGAATTTCTGGGGGGTTTGAAAACTGTCAGAATTTCAAAACTCGAAATTTTAAAATTTTTCAAAATTATTACATTTTTCAAAATATTCTTAGGCTCACGAATAGTAACACCCTTGTGTTACCCTCAAGTTGAAATTTGACATTTATACCATACAGATACTTGTAGTAGATTTTCAAAAGTTTTAATGAATTTAAAGATTTATCAATTTTCAAAATTCTCAACTTTCAAGAGTTTTAGTAATTTCTAAAATTTACGAATTTCCAAAATTCTCAACCTTCAGGATTAACAAAATTTTCAATAATTTCAAACAAAATTTACAATCTTCTGAAAATTTTCAAGGTCCAAAACTTTTAAAATCTTAAAAATTTTCGAGATTTTTAAAATTTTCAGTATTATATTTTCTTAGAATTTCTGTAAAGTTTGGAAATTTTCAGAATTTTCAAAACCCGAAATTTAAAGTTTTTTCAAATATTGTTAGGTTCACGAATAGTAACACCCTTGAGTTACCCTCAAGTTGAAATTTGGCATTTATACTTTACAGATACTTGTAGTAGATTTTCAAAAGTTTTAATGAATTTAAAGATTTATCAATTTTCAAAATTCTCAACTTTCAAGAGTTTTGTAATTTCTAAAATTTACGAATTTCCAAAATTCTCAACCTTCAGGATTAACAAAATTTTCAAAAATTTCAAACAAAATTTTCAATCTTCTGAAAATTTTCAATTTCCAAAACTTTTAAAATCTTCAAAATTTTCGAGATTTTTAAAATTTTCAGTATTATATTTTCTTAGAATTTCTGTAAAGTTTGGAAACTTTCAGAATTTTCAAAACCCGAAATTGTAAAGTTTTTTCAAAATATTCTTAGGTTCACGAATAGTAACACCCTTGAGTTACCCTCAAGTTGAAATTTGACATTTATACTTTACAGATACTTGGAGTAGATTTTCAAAAGTTTTAATGAATTTAAAGATTTATGAATTTTCAAAATTCACAACTTTCAAGAGTTTTAGTAATTTCTAACATTTACGAATTTCCAAAATTCTCAACCTTCAGGATTAACAAAATTTTCAAAAATTTCAAACAAAATTTTCAATCTTCTGAAAATTTTCAATTTCCAAAACTTTTAAAATCTTCAAAATTTTCGAGATTTTTTAAATTTTCAGAATTATATTTTCTTAGAGTTTCTGTAAAGTTTGGAAACTTTCAGAATTTTCAAAACCCGAAATTTAAAGTTTTTTCAAAATATTCTTAGGTTTACGAATAGTAACACCCTTGAGTTACCCTCAAGTTGAAATTTGACATTTATACTTTACAGATACTTGTAGTAGATTTTCAAAAGTTTTAATGAATGTAAAGATTTATGAATTTTCAAAATTCTCAACTTTCAAGAGTTTTGTAGTTTCTAAAATTTATGAATTTCCAAAATTCTCAACCTTCAGGATTAACAAAATTTTTAATAATTTCAAACAAAATTTTCAATCTCCTGAAAATTTTCAATTTCCAAAACTTTTAAAATCTTCAAAATTTTCGAAATTTTTAAAATTTTCAGTATTACAAATTCTTAGAATTTCTGTAAAGTTTGACAACTTTCAGAATTTTCAAAACCCGAAATATAAAGTTTTTTCAAAATATTCTTAGGTTCACGAATAGTAACACCCTTGAGTTACCCTCAAATGGAAATTTGATATTTGCACTTCACAGAACTTGTCACAGATTTTCAAGAGTTTTAATAATTTCAAAAATTTATGAATTTTCAAAATTCTCAACCTTCAGGATTAACAACATTTTCAGTAAGTTCAAATCTTTCAATCTTCTGAAAATTTTCAATTTTAAAACTTTTAAAATTGTCAGAATGTTTTAAACTCAATTTTTTTAAAATATTCACGATTTTAAAAATTTTCTGAATTGTAAAAATTTTTAGAATTTAAAAATTTTCAAAATTCTGGAAATTATGAGAGGTTTGAAAACTTTTAAAATTTTCATATTTTCCAACGTATTAAAAATTTTTATTCCGAAATCTAAGATTTAAAAATTTTCACTTTTCAAGATTTTCAAAATTGTAAAACTGAAAATCCTGAAAACAATTTAATGTGAAATGCAAATATTAAATCTCCGTTTGGGGATCAATCAAGAGTGCGTTATTCTTCGGCACTCAAGGGTCTACTATAAATGTGGGCCTTATTGTCCACGAACTATTCTACTTTTTTTAAAAACATTTCAGGTATGCTGACATCGATAATAGACAATGTAGAAAGCAGTAGAGGAAATTCGATACGATCCAAAGGTGGTGCTGCTAAAATAAGGAACAACAAAAGTTCTCAGAAATTGATAGAGGACTCAATGAATGAAGAAGAATTATGGGTATAGCGTCTATCCAAAACAAAAATATCTTTTATGCATTCCTACAACTTTTTTGGAAAATATTTTTTCCTAAAATAAGTTCGAACAATTTTTAAAAGTCCTCTTCAATCGTCAGCGTTCTGACGAGTTATGAAAGAGCGAAAGTTTGTAGAGACAATTTGTATAAAGCTTAAATGGACAATGTGATTCTTATTATTTAACACTCTTATACATGGATATTTTCTATGTCTACTAACTTAGCTTGGGTCATGTTTTTTAACGAAAATAATACCATAAAGCTTCTTTTTGTAAAACCACTATCTTTGTGTAATAGAAATTTTAATTTTTTTATTGCCCTTCTAGTATTCGACTAACTTACAACTGATAATATTAAGTTTTCCTTACAATATGGAAACACATTTTTAAACGCTCTATTTTTTTAACAAAGTGTATATATGTTGAACCGTCTTCCTATTTGTACTTAAGATCATATTTTTATATTAGAATAATATTTTATACTGACTTACATTTTTTAATCGAAATAAAACAAACACTATAAATAAATATGTTTTATTTTTCTTGTATGCTTACATATTGTAACTATTATATATAAAGCAGCTTGGAGCCATATATTAAAGGAAAACAGTGATAACAACAGTACAAAATAGTAACATGTAGAATATATTAAATATGAAAAAAATGCGTTTTTCATTTAACGTTTTATTATAAGAATATAAAACTGGTTATTGCACAAAACCTAGATCAGTAGTAGTAGCACGAGTCGGCAAGTATTAAATTTCAAACTTTTTATGGTTTTATAACGCTTTCTACCTGAAGATAGCACACAAAGGGATCTGAAATATACAAGCGCCATCCATGATATAGTAGCAGAAAGCAAAAATGCATTCAGAAATCACTTGATTTTGGGTGTCACTTGTCAATATGCTATCAGCTATTATTTTATCATCATGGATACTCTTGAAAAAGATCTTTTTTATTTCGATAATGGAAAACGAAAGATTGTGCCCCGCTACTTCGCAACATCGAAACAACAAAAGCACTAAAAACTGGCTAATCGATGCGTGAAGATACCCACTTAAAATAAGCGCCAAAGAGATTGAAGTTTCGAGCGTCATCTATGAGGCAACAGCAGAACCAAGCACTATAACTTTTAACAAAGCAGATTTCTGTATTCATTTTTGTGTTCGGCGACTGTCTCGTAGATGGCGCGAATGTCTTTCAGATCCGTTTTTGAACGCGGATTTCCTCAGGTAGAATCAGTGGTTTGAGTCAAGTATTCTCTAAGAAGTTATTATATATATATATATATATATATATATATATATATATATAACTTGAGACGTGGTCATTATCGTCTAGACCAGTTAGGTGAAAAATTAAAGCTTCCGCCTTTTGTTGGGTACTTCGACAAAATTTAAGCAGAGGACTCTTTATACTTTTTTAATTCTCTCTAGCTTTCAATGGACTTTGCCATCATCATCGGGAGCTGCAATTACAATGATAACAGTAGCAACAAAAGTGTAAAATGAATTTAAATTGAATCAACTTACAGTAGTGTGTGAGGATGTTGCTAATTGTTGTTTTCGTATAGGATGAGGGAAACGTCCAGTAACATGGTGAGAGCTGGATACATGGTACAATGGTTAAAATTATATAAAATATGACAAGTTAAAGACAGATTAAAAATTATGTAGAAAACATTAGAGCATTACGTCGTGAAGCCACTTGATGATTGCACAAAATGGTGGTCATGGAATAATGAGTGAGATGAACCTTTGACAGAAGGCCGAAGGTTGTCAATGTCTGTGTTGAAAGATGGAACGAATTGTGGGCGTGTGCCAAAACGTTGCCAAATCATCTTTCAACACAGACATTGACAACCTTCGGCCTTCTGTCAAAGGTTCATCTCACTCATTATTCCATGACCACCATTTTGTGCAATCATCAAGTGGCTTCACGACGTAATGCTCTAATGTTTTCTAAATAATTTTTAATCCGTCTTTAACTTGTCTTGTCATATTTTATATAATTTTAACCATTGTACCATGTATCCAGCTCTCACCATGTTACTGGACGTTTCCCTCATCCTATACGAAAACAACAATTAGCAACATCCTCACATACTAATGTAAGTTGATTCAATTTAAATTCATTTTACACTTTTGTTGCTACTGTTATCATTGTAATCGCAGCTCCTGATGATGATGGCAAAGTCCATTGAAAGCTAGAGAGAATTAAAAAAGTATAAAGAGTCCTCTTTGCTTAAATTTTGTCGAAGTACCCAACAAAAGGCGGAAGCTTTAATTTTTCACCTATATGTATATAAAGAGAAAATAATCATGCGGAGAAATGTATATAACAAAAAATAGGAAAATAATGGGCAAAATCCGCGAAAAGGAGGAAAGTGGATTCGAGCAGAAGTGTGTGATTTTTTCCCATCTATCTTTATTTCCTCAGGTTACATCCGTATCCGGATGTATGAGCATGTGTATCTACTTTTGTAGTTGCATATGTGCATTCATTTCGGGCCTGATGAAGCCAACCAGCAGAAATACGTATCGCTCGGGTTACCTATCCTATTTTCTGCTCGAATCCACTTTCCTCCTTTTCGCGGATTTTGCCCATTATTTTCCTATTTTTTTGTTATATATATATATATATATATATATATATATATATATATATATATATATATATATATATATTAAAGCTGTCTCTCTTACATGAATCTCTTGCTTTATCTTCTGGTTTAATCGTGATTATGGAGTTATTGGTAACTAACATTAGATGCAAAAATAATTTCAATGTAGATTCATGAATGTAGGTTTCAGTAATATATAAGTATATATTTTTAGATTGACTATTCTACTAGACCATCTAAATCGACACGATGGACAAACTTGGGTAATGGGTGATTCATTTAGAAGTGCTTTTTTCGAAATCATGAAACTACGTCGGCTTATCTTTATTATTAAACAAAAAATGTAGGTTTTTCTGGCCTTGGAACCAGCAGTCATTCACTTCTTGTTCACTTGTTGGTTGCCTAAACCTCATGACACTTGAACTCTGTGCTTTGGCTCTGATGTGATCAACTGCTTTAGAGATTATATTGCCGGTAATTTTCGATGATACGTCCATACATTTTGACCAATAATTTCAGCAAATCCTTATTTCCGATTCCTCAATCATACTCTCTTGAAGGTAGCCCCTAAGGAAAAATCTAGAGATGGGGAATCACACGATCTAGATGGACACCACCTAAATGAGTCACTCGTTTTTACAAATGCAGACATTTTTTGAGGCGTAAAATTACAGTAACAGCCCTTATAGGGATTTTAGGATACTATAATCTTGAAACGAACATTTTGTCTAGCGAGTAGGCCTTAAAACGAGGCAGTCTGTGTTTGTAGCGTTCGACCTTGATACGCGTACAGTTCTTTGATCAACCTCAATCCAGATTCAATTACAATAAATCATTTCTCCTTCCTCGAACGTTTGGAATGCATAGCGTCCTCCTCTATGGGCTTCAAGTCGTTCCTCAATTCTTCTTAGAAGAATTAATGAGGTACTTGCAACAATGCGTCAAAAGATGTTTCTCTCCAGTAGAATCGACTGACGACACCATTTCTCTCGTATAAATGTCAAGACCGTATTGGCCTTCTTCTGGAAAAGCTATGCTGAACGTGACCGTGTCGTTCAGGATAGTGTGAGAGACGAATTTCGACAGGCGTTTTTCCTCGACTCCGTTTTTGTGCAGGGTTGCCATGAAATCAGTCAGTTGGCGAGACATACGGAACTGGATTTCTACCTCTCTGCCAGCAAACACTAACGCGTCCTGAAAATAATTTTAAAGACATATAAATATAGAAGTTTTCCCAGCTATCCAGTGTTGACCTTGAATTTGACCTTGACAGTGACCTTCAAGGTTATTTGACGCTCAAGGTCAAATATTTGTCACCCACGATCATATCTTGAGCTAAAATTTCCCCTGAACCCGTATCCGGGGTTGAAAGTATAGAATCCCATATAAAAAATCGCATTCACCTTGATTTGACTTTCAACGTCATGGTCAAGGTCACCTGCAAGATCACCGCTGAATTGCCAGGAGAGATGTGACAAGTTTGGGGCACTGTCCTTTGACACGTAACAAAGCATTACCTGGTACGTAATGGGCACAAGTCCGAACAATCTTGTAGCCTTCGTGGGCCCCCATTCCCCGCTAGCGCAATCTGGCAACGGCACCATGACCGTCTGCAAGTCCTCGCAGCAGATCTTGAACTTGCAGACGCTCTTGAACTTCATCGGTTCCCCAGTAAGGTACTCGCGGGGAGTCACAGCGTTAGCGAAAATATCTAACAAGAAAGCACCGCTGCAGGGGGCGTGGACGCGGAACGCCACTGTGTTGCCTACCACAGACTGGAAGGAAAGCATTTTAATATAGAAATGTAGCAAAACACTCTAAATAATAACAAATGTTCTAGGTGACACTGATATCCTTCTAAATTTCCTGTGCCTGCCTCTGGATTTCCTCTAGTATACCCCTAAATGTTATTTAGATTCACTGCATTCTCTAAATTCACTAAAGTCTCCAAGTTCAATAACTTCTCTAAATTCTCTAAGTTCTGTACATTCTCAAAATTCTCGAAATTCACTAAATTCTCTAAGCTCTCTAATTTCTCTAAATTCTCTAATTGCTATAAATTCTCCAATCTCTAAATTCTCTAAATTCCAAGTTCTATAAGTTCTCTGAATTCTCGAAATTATCTAAAACTTTGAACTTGTCTGAATTCTAGACATTTTCTAAATTCTCTGAATTCTTGACATTTTCAAAAATCTCTAAATTCTTTGAACTCTCTAAATGCTCTAAGTTCTGTGCATTCTCCAAATTCTCTAAAATCTCTAAATTCTCTAATTCTCGAAATTCACTAAATTCTCTAAGCTCTCTAATTTCTCTAAATTCTCTAATTGCTATAAATTCTCCAATCTCTAAATTCTCTAAATTCCAAGTTTTATAAGTTCTCTGAATTCTCGAAATTATCTAAAACTTCGAACTTGTCTGAATTCTAGAAATTTTCTAAATTCTCTGAATTCTTGACATTTTCAAAAATCTCTAAATTCTTTGAACTCTCTAAATGCTCTAAGTTCTGTGCATTCTCCAAATTCTCTAAAATCTCTAAATTCTCTAATTCTCGAAATTCACTAAAATCTCTAAGCTCTCTAATTTCTCTAATTGCTCTAAATTCTCCAATCTCTAAATTCTCTAAATTCCAAGTTCTATAAGTTCTCTGAATTCTCGAAATTATCTAAAACCCCGAAATTCTCGAACTTGTCTGAATTCTAGAAATTTTCTAAATTCACTGAATTCTCGACATTTTCAAAAAACTCTAAATTCTTTGAACTCTCTACATGCTGTAAGTTCTGTGCATTCTCCAAATTCTGTAAAATCTCTAAATTCTCTAATTCTCGAAATTCACTAAATTCTCTAAGCTCTCTAATTTCTCCAAATTCTCTATTTGCTGTAAATTCTCCAATCTCTAAATTCTCTAAATTCCAAGTTCTATAAGTTCTCTGAATTCTCGAAATTATCTAAAACCCCGAAATTCTCGAACTTGTCTGAATTCTAGAAATTTTCTAAATTCACTGAATTCTCGACATTTTCAAAAAACTCTAAATTCTTTGAACTCTCTACATGCGCTACGTTCTGTGCATTCTCCAAATTCTGTAAAATCTCTAAATTCTCTAATTCTCGAAATTCACTTAAATTCTCTAAGCTCTCTAATTTCTCTAAATTCTCTATTTGCTCTAAATTCTCCAATCTCTAAATTCTCTAAATTCCAAGTTCTATAAGTTCTCTGAATTCTATAAATTATCTAAAACCCCGAAATTCTCGAACTTGTCTGAATTCTAGAAATTTTTTAAATTCACTGAATTCTCGACATTTTCAAAAAACTCTAAATTCTTTGAACTCTCTACATGCTCTAAGTTCTGTGCATTCTCAAAATTCTCTAAAATCTCTAAATTCTCTAATTCTCGAAATACACTAAATTCTCTAGGTTCTCTAATTTCTCTAAATTCTCTAATTGCTCTAAATTCTCCACTCACTAAATTCTCTAAATTCCAAGTTCTATAAGTTCTCTGAAATCTCGAAATTATCAAAAACCTCGAAATTCTCGAACTTGTCTGAATTCTAGAAATTTTTTAAATACTCTGAATTCTCGACATTTTCTAAAGACCCTAAATTCTCTGAACTCTCTAAATGCTCTAAGTTCTGTGCATTCTCCAAATTCTCTAAATGCAACAAATTTGTCCAGGTTCCCTAACATTTCTAAAATCTATAAGTTCTCTTAACTCTAAATACTCTAAGTTCTGTAAAGTCTCCAAATTCCCGGATGTTTCTAAAATCTCGAAAGTTCTGTAAGTTCTCTGAATTCTCGTAATTATCTATAATTTCTAAAATCCCGAAATTCTCTAAATTTTCTGATTCTCGAAATTTTCTAAATTATCCAAGTTCACTAAATTGTCTAAATCCTATAAATTCTCTAAACTCTAAATCTATAAGTTCCATAAATTCTCTAAATTTTCTAAAATTTCTGAAATCTCCAAACCCTCTAAATTGTCTATATTCTCTAAATTCTTTAAATCCTCGAAATTATCTAAGTTCACAAATTTCTCTACATTCTCTAAATTCTCTAAATGCTCTAAACTCTAAATTCTCAAGTTCTGTAAATTCTCTAAATTTTAATGTGTCTAAGTTCTCTAAATTCTTTAAAATATCTAAATCCTCTGCATTTTCTAATCTCTCTAAGTTCTCTAATTTCCGTAATTTCTCTAAATTCTGTAACTGCTCTAAATTCTCTAAAATCTCTAAATTCTCTAAGTTCTCAAAATTCTCCAAACTCTCTAAATTCCCTAAATCCTCTAATTCACTAAATGCTCTAAATTTAAATCCATTCGAGACTGACCTGCATCACAAACCGTTTCAAAGATACTCCCTCGAAGCTGTCGCTATCACTATCGTAAAATTTGAGGTTATAGTGAAAAATGAGGCTTTGCTGCATATGAACAGGCATCGCTATTCTCACTGTAGCAGCACCTGAAAATTTAATTTTTGAATAAAATTCTATTATTAAAAAAAATCCTAATAATTAATCTTTTTATTATATTTTTTGTTACCTGTTGAGTCCGTGTACATAACAGCTTTGGTGTTGAGGTCGGAGAAATATAAACCGTATCTGAAGAAGAGCGACCTTACGAAAGGCAACTCTTCAAATTCTTGCAGTGTAATAGGACTCTTCAACAGTTGCCAGTCAGGTTGTAGAGGGAAAAACTCGTATATGAACTCCTTGGGGTCTGTCAAGAAGTAGTGATCATCATATTCATACCTGAAGATGAAAAGGAGTTCACAATTTGTATTAGTACATACAGGATGCTTTAGAGAACAACATTTTTGAAGTATGAATAAGCTATATAGATATATTATAAGTAAAAAATATTCGCGCGATATTTCTCGAAGGCTCCTGATGGCAACCGATAACCCTCTCGATCGCTCACGCACGGAAGAACAATCGCTCTCGAAGCTTCGCAAGCTGCGTTACATGACGGTGAAACCCTGGTTGCCTAACGTTGTCAAGGTACGAGGGCCCTACAGTATTATTGTTATGACCAAACTCACCTAAGACTGTCTGACTTGGCCTTATTTCCCGCCCTTGGTGCATCCTTAGCATTGACCAAATGCCTTGCGCCCCAATTGCACTGGACAAATCTCCAAGCTCCGGCGACGTAAACTGCATTCCAGGAGTTTCTGAACCTGTTGTCTTCGAATCTCACTCCTGGCTGGTAACCGGCAGATTTCGAATAGCCTTTTATCACCACGCAATGCAAACCAGCGTAACTGAAAAAAATTTAATTTGGTTTATAATAGTTATTGAATATGTTTTGGTTTTACGTAAAAGTTTGGTGTCCATATGCTAACGGATGCAGACAGACACTGATTTATAACACTTGGAACTAATTTGTGACATATTTATAGCCATGTTGACTACGGCATTGTCTCCACTGTGACTATTTGCTTGACCGTGACTGACTCGTTCCGTCATCTGGTCGGATATTTATTCTCCTGTCGACGAGTCGTGAAACATTCTAGCGTTTTCGGGAACTTCCATGGAAGATATAGATTTAGAATGTTCGCGATGGCGTCGCGAACAGTCCAGAACGCAAGTTCCTCTACTGGCACTTTCTTGTTATTGAAAGTATTATTATTACTTATTATCTCAAATTTTGGTCCAACATACTTCACGATTTTGTAACAATCATATTTGAACTCATCGCCTAAAATTAAATGAGTGTACCGAAAATATTGGAAATATTGAAAATGTGTTGAAAATTTGAAAAATTTGAGAATTTTGAAAATTTGAAAAATTTGAAAATTTTGGAAAATTTGCAAGTTTTGAAAATATTAGAAACTTCGGAATTTTGAAAATATTGCAAATGAATAAATTTTTAAAATCTTGAAAATTTTGTGAATTTTGGAAATTATGAAAATTTTGAAAATATCAAAAATGATGAACATTTTGGAAATTTTAGAAATGTTGAACATTTTTTAGAGTTTGAATATTTTGAAGATTTTGGAAAGTTTGAGAATGTTGAAAGTTTTGAAAATTGCGAAACTTGAAAATTTTGAGTTTTAAAACTGAAAATTTTTAAATACTGAAAATGTTGGAAATATTAAAAATGTGTTGAAATTTTGAAGATTTTGAAAAATTTGAGAATTTTGAAGATTTTGAAAATTTGAAAAATTTTAAAATTTTGGAAAATTTTGAAAATATTAGAAACTTTGGCATTTTTATAATATTGCAAATGAATTCATTTTTAAAATCTTGATAATTTTGTGAATTTTGGAAATTGTGAAAATTTTGTAAACGTCAAAAAACAAAGGCTGAACGATTTTTATTTTTTTTAGTTGTAAGCTTTCTTCCCGCCACGGGATCGATTTTCAAAAACTACAAAGTTTTGTGTACTGGGTAAAAATGGAACAATAATTAAAAAATATTCAACATCTTATACTTTGTACCTTACCTGCATAGTCTTTTGAACAGCACATGATAACTTTCAGTACCATTTTTGATCCCCCTGAGTAATCCCATGGGCGTATCACCTCTAAGATTTTCGTCAAACGACATCGTATTTAAATTTTTTACTGTAATCCAACGAAATATCGTCCTAAAAATAAATAAAAATATTTAGGCATACGTAAAGAATCTTCTAAAATTTGGGAAATATAAACAAATTTTTTTTCCCAAGCTCAACAAATTTTGAATGGTCTCGAATGCTTGAAATGATTGAATCAGGAAATTACCTGGCTTTTTCTATATCTGATCCACATCGTCCAACTAACTGCCTAACTAAGTCCGTGAAGGATTTTTGGTCTTCTTGAGCAACTGAAATCGCGATTTGGTCTATATGTGCAAACTCTGATGGATCACTATATACCTGTAAAAAACATTAATAATTTTATAATACGTAATATCTCTTATTTGTAATAAATAACAGTTTTTCTAGTATCTAGAGTGTCCCATTTTCATCTCCCAATTAAATATCTCGAAAACAACGCTAACTAAAAACAGTTTCAAATAAAATTTGTAGGTAGGTCATTTCAAGGTGAACCAAATATTTTAATCAAAATTCTACGTCCGAATATGCCCATAATCATAACCGTCAAGGTCATTTCAAGCTCAAGTAAAGACATTTACCACAGCAAAAATGATTGACAGCACACAAGGGCGACCTTGGCCATAGCCCTCAAAGTCAAGTTCTTCTTTTCATCCTGGAATGTTACGTCCAAATGTGACTTTGACCTCAAAGCCAAGGTTATGTCCTTGAAAGTTATTTGTAAGAGAATCCCTTCATTTTTCTGGCAAAATTGCAGACATTGCACATAAAATTCTGACATGACCTTGCAAAAGGTCGTTGACTGTCGGATATTTTTTCTCGCGTAAATTGTTTTCAATGCCTTGATTTGACCTTGAAATGACCTTGATGGTCATAGTCAAGATCATATTCTCGAACGTGAATTTTCCTCCTCTTTCCAGCTCCATTTGAAAATATATACTTCCCCTTGAAATGACCTTGAAGATCGCAGTCAAGGTCATTGTCCGGGACACTATCATTTTGCGCTCTCCAAATCCTATAACTTTTGTTTGAGACTTTTTTTACCTGAAAAGCGTAATTTTCGAAATACTCTAGAAATTTTGAAGATCACCATTTGGTGACGGATATTTTTGATAGAGTAAATTGTTCATTGGCTCGACTTGACCTTGAAATGTCATTGAAGAGTCATCGCAATAGTTAAAGTCAAGGTCATATTCAAAAGTAAAATGTCCATTTCCATTTGAAAATATATAATTCACCTTGAAACGACCTTGAAGATCGCAGTCAAGGTCATTGTCAGCGACACTATCATTTTGCCCTCTCCAAATCCTATAACTTTTGTTTGAGACTTTTTTTACCTGAGATGCGTAATTTTCGAAATACTCTGGAAATTTTGAAGATCACCATTGGGTGTCGGATATTTTTGCTATAGTAAATTGTTCATTGCCTCGACTTGACCTTGAAATGTCATTGAAGAGTCATCGCTATAGTTACAGTCAAGGTCACATTCAAACGTAAAACGTCCTTTTCCATTTGAAAATATATAATTCACCTGGAAATGACCTTGAAGATCGGAGTCAAGGTCATGGTCAGAGACACTATCATTTTGCCCTCCTATAACTTGTGTTTTTTTTTTACCGCGGATGCGTAATTTTCGAAATATTGAGGTAGGGAGATTAAAATGGAACATCCTGTATAAGAAACGCAAGAAACTTATTATAAAATACTTAAGAGCAGATTTAAGCAAAAAAATTAATTACCAGCGAAGTAAATTGGATTATTGCCTTACAATGTGCACACATGGTCATAAAATATAATCAACTTACACATACCTACTATAATTATTTTTATTATTATTTGTAAATAGTTTACGCTTCAATAGTACATAATTAAAAACAAATTAAATGGAAAAGAGGATGTATCGTGATTGCATAAGTCAAGGGTACCTAACCTTAAGAACGTTACGAAAGAACATAACACTCTGAATGATGTCATATGCGGATATTAGGAAATTATAACCTGTAAAATTTAATCTAGAAACTGTATACAGAAACTCTTTCGATATATCATAAACTAGTCGCAAAGAGAATGATTATTGAAATAGTAAACTTTTGGAACTAATGTAGTTTGATTTTCCCTCTAAATGAAGTTTTCAAAATATTAAGCGCGGGAAAATTTCAAACGTCATTAGTGATGAGAAATATATGAAGAATACCTGATTTCAAATTCTGCCTTTTCAAATTCTCACACTACACTTTATTTTAACTTTACTTGCCACAAAGCACAAAAACCTTGATAATTGGAGATATGGATTTAAAAAAAAATGTATATTCTATCAAAATATTTTTTTGGGGTCCACTGCAAGCCAAAAAAGATCAATTTTCCTACACTTGCTACACCTTAGAACTTTTTGGTTGCGAGATTGAATGGATTCTACAAAAGACATATTTTCCTTTGCGAAATAGGAATTTTTTATACTGTTGCAGAATCCTAAATACCGGGGCACTTTTATACACACTAACTAAACTATTACATGTTCGCTTAAAGCTGATTACTAACACAATTTGAAAATTAAATCTGCCTGGTGGCAGCACAAGTACCAAATGGACCGGAACAGCGGTCTGATGTCATTTTTTGGCGGTTTTTCAAGATTTTTGTGCTTATTATTGAAAATATGGATGTGTTCTTTTGCAATATGCCAAATGCCCATAATTACGGGTTTTGACGTGGTCAGTTGCAGCACAGCCGACGTCAACTACGAGCCGTGAACAAAGAAATCTGGCAACGTAGGTGGTAGTGTTACTCCCGCCGCTGCTTGCTGCATCGACGCAACTCGTGCTCAAAACGCTGAGAAAACATAACCTTTTCAATTTGTGATTTGGGAATTGCAGAGGCTGTAATTAAGAGATAAGCTTGTTTTCTAAGCTTCAAACTGTGTGTATGTGTTCAAAGTGGTCGGTGACTATAATATATGAGAAATAGACTCCAGTTGTAGTGCTTCTGTGCTTTAAAAATAAACCAAGAAGTGTGACTGTGGCTGTTCGCGCCTCAGGACGCTAAGGATTTCAACTATTGAAAACGTGCAAATTCAGGTTGTATTTTTCTTTTTTCATTTATCAAGTATTTGACGCAGACAATATGCCTCGTTGTTGCTGTGTTCCTTTATGCAATGCAAACTATAATTCTGCTTTGAAAACAGAAAGCTATGTTTCAACTTTTCGCTTCCCAAGTACCGAAAGTCTGAAAAACAAATGGCTTATGGCAATTCCCAGAAAAAATTGGACACCTTCAAAATATTCAGCTGTGTGCAGTCATTTTAGAGAATCGGATATCATCAGGACAGAAAATATAGTTGACGTCGGCTGTGGTTCAGTGTTCTTGTTGGGGTTGGTGGTGGGGGAGCCGACAAACACGACGCTGTTGCCAGATTTCGCCTAGCATCACAGCATTGGAAAACTTATTTTTCTAACAACTCTCCAATTATAGAACTTACTTGAAATTTACTCAAAGCAGGCGGTGCAGGCGGTGGTGCGTGACTGGGATAAGGCTGGACCTCCTCCGGGATGTACCCGCCTTCTATTTGATCGTCTAAGTACAACGATTCGGCCTGCATGTATTCACTCCTTTTTTCGTTGATCAGCTCCAACATTTCGTGGCTTTGCTTTTCTACCAAGGCTGCCGTCGCTGCCCTATGGAAAAAAATGACGTCAAGTAGATCGACTCTTCACCTCGTACGCCTTCGATGGAGGTTTCAAAAAAAAAAGATGAGTCAAATTTTTTGACATTTTACCAACAAATACCGAAAAATAGAATAATTGGATCAATTTTCGAAATCAAAAAGGTTTTTTGCCCTTGGCGTGGTAGTGACTTGGTAATAAAAAAAGTGTTCCATTACGCCCCAAAGTAACCAGAAGGTTGAAAAATAACGAAAATAGAAATGCTTGAACATCGCCTCCCCCAAAAGAAGTATCAGGAACTGTGAGCTCAAAAAATACCGAGAAATACGAGAGCGGTCCGATGATTGGATCCATTTTCGAACACAAACAGCTTTTTTGCCCTTGGCGTGAAAGTGACCCGAAAAAATTTTGATTACGCCCCAAAGTTGCCAGAAGGTTGAAAAACATCGACATTAGAGGTTTTTGAATGCCCCCCTCCACAAAAAGGAGCAACAGGAACTCTAAGCTCAAAAATATCGAGAAATACGAGGGCGGTCCCATAAGTACTTAGCCTAGAAAAGAAACGTAAACGATAGACCAAGCGTAACCCAATCTTACTTATAACTATACTAAGTGACATATAAATCTGAACATCCAGTTTAAAAGGTTTTATTTTAATAAAAGTTGGTGAATGTATTTATCTTACTGTAAATAACAAGTGAAAAAATTTTCAGCCTTATCAGTTGGACATTCCGGTTTTTATACTGGTTTTTTTTATTCACTAACGCTCTAAAAATGAATATTTCAGCCGCAGTAAAGTATCAACGTTGGCGGATTTTGGTTCTTGACATCCTTTACGATCGGTTACGATGCCTAGAGTACGGAGACCTGTACGATTTCGTCAACTTAGTGAGTTTGATAGATTCCGTATAGTGGGACTTCGGGAAGCTGGACTTTCTTTTCGGGCAATTGCAGTTAGAGTGCAAAGAAGTGTAGACACTGTGGTTAGGTGTTGTCAGGCATGGCATCGAGAAGGCCGTACGCAAAGAGCAAGGGGCACTGGACGCCGCCGTAGAACAACAGACCGTGAAGGTCGCCGCCTAAGATTATTGGCCTTAAGGGACCGTTTCTCCACTACCAGGTCCATTGCAAATGAATGGTTTGCAGAACACGGAAGACCTATTGGCATGCGAAGTGTTTACCGACGAATGAGAAGTTTTGGCTTGTTTTCATACCGGCCACACTGGGTCCTCCCTTTAACTCGAGAACACCGACGTAATCGCCTTGAGTGGTGCAGACAACGGTCACTCTGGGATCAGGAATGGAACAGTATTGTCTTTAGTGACGAGTCTCGATTTTGTTTAGGCATGCACGATGGTCGTGCCAGGGTTAGAAGGCGACGTGGTGAAAGGAGGAATCCACAGTTTTTTGTTGAAAGACATGTTCATCACACTGTTGGAGTTATGGTTCCAGGTCACCTTTAATCTTGATCAGAGGTAACATGAACGCGCAGCGTTATATCCACGAAGTTCTAGAACCCCATCTTTTACCCTATCTTGACACCCTGGCAGATCCAACTTTCCAACAAGATAATGCCCGACCACATGTTGCAAGAGTCACAATAGACTTCTTTCAACATAATGATGTCACATTGTTACCATGGCCACCAAGATCTCCCGACTTATCCCCAATTGAGCACGTGTGGGATATGATGGGTAGGAGATTGCTCAATTTGCAACGTCCTCCTCAGACTCTAGAAGCACTTCGAGAGGAGTTGGTGGTTGCCTGGAATGAGATACCACAGGAGGACATTGACGCATTGACCACCTGATCAGAAGCATGCCTAGGCGCGTTGGAGAATGCGTAGCACTTCAGGGTACATCCACACATTATTAAAGGTCAAAGGGCTTTAAAGCAGTGCAATCATTTTGAAATTTTTATCATTTACTTATTATGCTTCATTAAGTACTTATACCAAATTTTATTAAAATAAAACCATTTAAACTGGGTGTTCGGATTTATATGTCACTTATATTTGACTGTTTTTTGTTAGATATAGATTTTCTGGATTTCAAAATGCATGACAAATCCTATGAAATGTTTTTTGTTTAGAGGAAATAAATAAATAAATTAAATAAATTAAATACATTAAATAAATTAAATAAATTAAATAAATTAAATAAATTAAATAAATTAAATAAGTTAAATAAATTAAATAAATTGAATAAATTGAATAAATTAAATAAATTGAATAAATTAAATAAATTAAATAAATTGAATAAATTAAATAAATTAAATAAATTAAATAAATTAAATAAATTAAATAAATTAAATAATTAAATAAATTAAATAAATTAATTAATTAAATTAATTGAATTAATTAATTAATTAAAATATTAAATTAATTACATAATTAAATTAATTAAATTAATTAAATTAATAAATTAATTAAATTAATTAAATTAATTAAATTAATTAAATTAATTAAATTAATTAAATTAATTAAATAAATTAAATAAATTAAATAATGAAATAAATTAAATAAATTAAATAAATTAAATAAATTAAATAAATTAAATAAATTAATTAATTAAAAAATTCATTAATTAAATTAATTAAATTAATTAAATAAATTAAATAAATTGAATAAATTAAATAATTAAATAAATTAAATAAACTAAATAAATTAAATAAATTAATAAATTAAATAAATTAAATAAATTAAATAAATTAAATAAATTAAATAAATTAAATAAATTAAATAATTAATAAATTAAATAAATGGCCGACTCATGACTTCAACGACTCATGACTTCAACGGTAGATCCAGAGTGTATACGTAATATGTTTACCTTTCGTGTTCAAGCATTTTTCTCGTCAACGACTCTTTCTTCTTATCCCTTCTCAGCGTCATATTTTTTTCTAAGGTCTCTTTGTCCTGTTGGTGCCTTAGAGTCAATATGTTCTGGTCATCTCTTTTCTTTTTCATCATCATTTCTCTTTGGAATCTGTCGGTTAGGATTTCTAATTCTTTCTCCCACTCATCCTGAAACAAATCGAACGGTTTATTGATTCGGAAACAAATTATTAAATAAAAGACTATAAAAACGATAAACGTGGGACAAAATGATAAAAGACTTTGTGTAGGTTTTCTCAATGGCAGCGCATGCTGCTAGAAAACCATTTTTGGAAATACCTAATCAATTTTCTAAGTCTAAGACTCAGTTCCTGAATAAAATGAGAGAATCTTAACTACTGGTTCGGTTTTAGCACCTATTTTTCATATAAGCGATATGTAGGATGTTTGGAAATTATTTTTATTAATGAAAAGTTCCAACTGCAGCCTATAAAATTGTAAAGCTCAACATTACAGAGTAAAATCGCCAAGTCTTTCTGGGCAAATGGTTATCAGTTGCAATCAACTATACACACAAACAGGTAAACACAAAATAAAGTGTTAATTACTACTATACAGGGATAACCAAATTTGTTTGAAGGCTTCAATCTGTTAGAGAGAGAAGCGCGTATCAGCATATGTTAGAAAGAGATAGAAGCCGACTGAAGAGCGATCCTAAACAGAATCGACACAATTCAAACATGTGTACGCTTAAAAATAAAGCCATTATTTGCGCGTAGAGAACAAACTAATGCATATTTTCAACATGCATCAGATGTTACATTGCACAGTAAATGCTATACGTTTTTTAGCCGATAACAAAATAGAAGTCCGCAATTTGTTACTTGTCTGCATCTGGAATCTAATCAGTTTCGCATTTTCAGTTCCGTTTCAGCACATCTGACAAATTATGTAAATTTCAATAACATTCCGCTATCTGTTATGAAATTCAATAAGAACTAATATTAGATATTAGCTAGCGGCCAGATGTTTTTTTTTATTACGATCAACACTATAAAAATAAAGGAAATGAAAGTTACAGCTCGAAGCAAATGTTTGTTCGCTGAACATTTTTGTTTTCGGACGCTGAAAAGGAAAGGATATATACTTTCTTCGAGGCATTAAAGGCATACATCCTGCGTCGATCAAAAAGAATTCTCGTCGTTCTGTGAGAGAAAGTGTCATACATAGGCGTGAGCTTAATGTGGACAGTGGGGTTTCGAAAAAATATAGATACACAGAATCATAGATGTTGATCGAATGTTTTATGTTTTCTTCCCTTGTATCGCATTTTTTGGCGGCATATTTGATAAAAGAAAATGACAAAATAACAAATCAAACCTAATTTCCTGACTCCTGCTTATTTTCAGAAAAAGTGTTCGTGGGGGTTCAGGATTGTAGGGGGTGAGGGTTATAATTTATTGCATTTACTGTATCAGACGAATTAAAACATCGTCAGTTCAAATCACGCCAATTAAATATACTAAGTGACATATAAATCCGAACACCCAGTTTAAATGGTTTTATTTTAATAAAATTTTGTATAAGTACTTAATGAAGCATAATAAGTAAATGATAAAAATTTCAAAATTATTGCACTGCTTTAAAGCCCTTTGACCTTTAATAAAGTGTGGATGCACCCTGATGTGCTACGCATTCTCCAACGCGCCTAGGCATGCTTCTGATCAGGTGGTCAATGTCCTCCTGTGGTATCTCATTCCAGGCAACCACCAACTCCTCTCGAAGTGCTTCTAGAGTCGGAGGAGGACGTTGCAAATTGAGCAATCTCCTACCCATCATATCCCACACGTGCTCAATTGGGGATAAGTCGGGAGATCTTGATGGCCATGGTAACAATGTGACATCATTATGTTGAAAGAAGTCTATTGTGACTCTTGCAACATGTGGTCGGGCATTATCTTGTTGGAAAGTTGGATCTGCCAGGGTGTCAAGATAGGGTAAAGGATGGGGTTCTAGAACTTCGTGGATATAACGCTGCGCGTTCATGTTACCTCTGATGAAGATTAAAGGTGACCTGGAACCATAAGCTATAGCACCCCAAACCATAACTCCAACAGTGTGATGAACATGTCTTTCAACAAAAAACTGTGGATTCCTCCTTTCACCACGTCGCCTTCTAACCCTGGCACGACCATCGTGCATGCCTAAACAAAATCGAGACTCGTCACTAAAGACAATACTGTTCCATTCCTGATCCCAGAGTGACCGTTGTCTGCACCACTCAAGGCGATTACGTCGGTGTTCTCGAGTTAAAGGGAGGACCCAGTGTGGCCGGTATGAAAACAAGCCAAAACTTCTCATTCGTCGGTAAACACTTCGCATGCCAATAGGTCTTCCGTGTTCTGCAAACCATTCATTTGCAATGGGCCTGGTAGTGGAGAAACGGTCCCTTAAGGCCAATAATCTTAGGCGGCGATCTTCACGGTCTGTTGTTCTACGGCGGCGTCCAGTGCCCCTTGCTCTTTGCGTATGGCCTTCTCGAAGCCATGCCTGACAACACCTAACCACAGTGTCTACACTTCTTTGCACTCTAACTGCAATTGCCCGAAAAGAAAGTCCAGCTTCCCGAAGTCTGCGGCTGAAATATTCATTTTTGGAGCGTTAGTGAATTAAAAAAAGCAGTATAAAAACCGGAATGTCCAACTGATAAGGCTGAAAATTTTTTCACTTGTTATTTACAGTAAGATAAATACATTCACCAACTTTTAATAAAATAAAACCATTTAAACTGGGTGTTCCGATTTATATGTCACTTAGTATACTATGTTACACGTCTCGAGTTCCGATCTTTGCGCAACTGCCCTACGACACAGTAAATTTCGCAAAGCTGCAGGCATAAGACCGCGCAGGCCATAGGTGCGGCTTTTACTTCCCAGGCTATTGAAGGCACTGGAGAGGTTGAACTGTAATCGCTAACAATGTTCAGCCGGAGATCAGTTTGGTACCGCGTGCGCCCGCAGGAATTGTTCTCAAGGGGACCGATCATCAGCAACAGAACTTTTTGTGAAAGTGTAGCGGCTGGCCCTTAAGTTCTGCAGAGCTGCAAAAACTTTTGTCTTAACAGAAAAAAGCAGTAGTAATTTGATCATTATTTATTTTCCACGTTATCACACAAATAGAAACAATACCGGCAACGCTGTCCCTGCAAGACACAACGTCGAGTCTGTTTTGTATTGAGAAAGCATTATAATCGACCAATTGTGTACTTGTCATTTTCGTCGCGACCGCAGCGTATCATTATTCATGGGCCACTTGAAAAGGGTCTGTGCACTACTTCGACACACGCCGCACGCGCTTGCTTTTGTCTCTCTCTGCAAAATCAAATGCGCCATTTAAGCATCAGCATGTGATTGGACGGTCGGTGCTCGGTATAAAATTTGGCGGAGCATTTGAATTGGCGACGAAACCGAGAGCTCCCAAAACCCGGAAATATTTCGTGGACTGATTAATTTTTCTGCTGAGCTTGATACAACCTCAAGCGAACACATAAAAAATGCTTCAATATTTAAAGGAACTTCGAAAGAAATACAAAACGAACTATTGGATTGTATTCTTGAAGTTTGTCATGAAGAAATAATAAAACCGATTGACAGAGCCTCATATTTGGCGATAACAGCAGATGAAAGAACGGACATTTCGGGGAAAACCCAACTGGTAACAATTTTCAGATACGTATTTAACGGCAAAACAGTAGAACGTTTTTGAAATTATATCGTCGGTCTCCGGCGTAACTGACATTTTACAAATTTTACAGGAGAGCTAGAAAACGAAAATCAGCAATAAAAGAGATTGAAAGTGACATACTGATTTTTCAGTCTGAACGTTGCTGTTTCTTTTTGTTAGACTAAAGTGATGTAGAACCAGTTTTAACGCAGAGGCGTAAATCTATTTAAGCCGGTACGTGGAAATTCTTTTCGGAACAACTCGGTGGAATTTTAATATTCGAACAATAAATGTACTGTTTGAGAACAGAGAATCACTCATTGATTGCATGGAAGAAATAGAAGAAAATTTCACTAATGAAACCGTTTGCAAGGCAGCATGCGGTATTCGCCGTATGTTAAACGATTCTGTTTTCGTGTTTTGGTTGACACTTTTTCATCATGTCGTGCCTCACGTCGACATCTTGTTCAACCAGTTGCAAAAGAGAAAAATTAGAAGTATGCGGCAATATAGTGAATTCTGCAAATGACAGTTTTTAATTCAAAGATCATTTGGTAGCCGCATCCCTTTTTGTCCCCGAACATTTTGGAGCATACTGTGGTAAGTTTCCTGATGACAAGTTGGAAACCACCTGCTTGGCTATCCCGAATTAGAAAAAAGTCGTTTAAAGACAGAGTTGTCCGTTATTTATGCCCGGAATGATTATCGAGATTTACATGGAACTCTGTCTCTTTTGAAATTTTCGATACAAAATGGAGGAAACACTAAAAGAAACAAAAAAGCTATTAGAAATTATTGTTACAACTCCTATGTCAACATCTGGGAGGCTGAGCGAAATTTCTCAACATTGAAAAAATCCAAACTTTTCCTCGTAATACTATGACCCAGGATCGCCAGGAGCGCAGGATCGAACTGACATATAAAAAATAGGTAAGTTCGGATTCGCAGAACACCTGTTTTATTTTGCCACGAGCCGCCACTGGTAGCGGGGGGTATCAAACTTATCCCCCGGGTTCAAATCCTAAAAATCGTCAAACTTATACGCATACTCATACTGAAAATTTTAAGATCCTATCAGGTTCCCAGGGGGGGAAGACGGTCCCCCCTGGCCTCCCACAGCGGGCGCCATTGTTTGGTAGTCTGCCTACAGTATATTCAGATAAGAGATAGACCGGATGTAAACAAAAGGTTCGGGTGATTTTCACGCTAACGCCGCCGTCTCGACGTAAAACAGGAGCCCTCATTGGTCAATTCGCAATTAAATGCCTATGCCGAGCGGCAGAGCAGTCGTATCAAGGCAGAGTCACATTCAGGTTCAGACGTGTTACGTATGTCGTGTGCATCATTGCAATTTGATATTTCTTTGGACGTTTTCGTTTGTTATCTTATTAAGTTGTTGAGTTTGTCGTTGTTATTGTTATACCTTGTTATTGATTGTTATTGTTATCAACTGCTTGCGCAAAATGCCCAGTAGTACAGATACTGCCGATGAAGTTGGAAACTCCTGTAGTCCACCTAGGAAACGCTCTAAAAAAAGACACCTGAGTGCAGAAATGAAAGAGGTCATTTTGAATATATATAAGATCGAGCGCGAGGAGAACGAGGCATCAACCATCAAAGAAATTGTTGTGAAGGTTTCTCACAAAGTTGGGGTGTGTCGCGCATCAGTGTTTAATGTGTTAAGACAATACAAAAAAAATCACACCTTTTCTGAGCCAATGACCAGTAAACATCGCAAAAGTATTGTTAAATCATTGGATGAAGCTGATAAGCATGCGATTAGGAGGAAAGTGCATGAATTCTTCTTTAGGAATGAAATACCTACTATAGATAAAGTACTGCAGGAGGTAAATGGAGATACAACGTTGCCAAATTTCAAACGATCAACTTTCCATGCGTTATTGAAGCATTTAAATTTCAAATGGAAAAAACGGGGTCGTAATAGTTTACTACTGGATAGAGAAGAAATTGTGCTATGGAGGAGGGATTATTTAACAAAAATTGCGAAATATAGAAATCAAAACAGGAAGATTTATTACCTTGATGAAACGTGAGTAAACGCAGGACACACTACAAGTAAAGTATGGGTTGATGATTCTGTATCTTCATCCAGGAGGGCCTTTCTAGATGGACTGTCCACCGGATTAAAAAATCCAGCAGGTAAATACGAGTAATAGACAACAATCGGATGTTTTTCAAACCTTGGGAACAAGGTTCTAAACATTAATTCCAGGGGGCAGATAAAACATATTACAAGTAACAAAACTTTTATAACTTTCGATAAAATGCGTGGATGTTTTATTGCCATTTTCATTTGTTAGAACTTTTTTAAGCCATGTTTTTATGTGTTTTCGATATTTCAATAATTTTTTAATATAATCTTAAAATATGTCGAATATTATAAACTTAAAAAAAGTTACTAAGTTTTATATTGTGTACCGTTCCTAATATTTCTAATCATTTTAATTCATACTTTAAGCTTTATAAAGTTATAATTTGTTAATATTAATATTTGCGCGTATTTCATGTTCCTGATCATTCATTTTTTAAAGGTTTATAACTTTAAATTAAATTGTGAAGCGCTGAGTAATCATACGACGTTCAATATTCTTTCTTTCAATATGACTAAATAATCCCAATTATAGCAATCTGATACTCATGTCTCAATGTTTTTTCGCTGAATGTGATGAAAACATTTGAAAAAGGTTCGCTTATTGAAATAAATCTACACCAGTTAGTACTTCGATTTCCAGGTAAAGGGAAAAGGCTCATTATCTGCCATATTGGCAGTGAGGATGGATTTGTTGTTGACGGTCTGTGGCTAGGAACAGTGGTTTTCAAAAATTTTACCGAACTTAGAGGAAAACGCAGTAATTGTGTTGGATAATGCGCCTTATCATTCTCGAAGAATGGAGAAGGTCCCAACAACGGCTTCAAGGAAAGTTGATGTTCAAAATTGGCTCCGCTCGAAAAATATCAACTTTGAAGAAGCAATGCTGAAAGTACAATTATTAAGAATTGTCAAGGATCACAAGGCGGAATATCAAAAATACGCCATTGACGAAATGGCAGCAAGTCAAAATAAAACTATGCTCCGTTTACCTCCATACCATTGCGAGCTCAATCCCATTGAGCTCATATGGGCAGAGGTTAAAAATTATATAGCTAAGCACAATACAACTTTTAAATTTTGTGACCTCAAAGGACTTTTCAAATAAGCACTAGAATTAATAACAGCGCAAAAATGGGAAAACTGTATTAAGCACGTGAAAGACAAAGTTGAAAAGAGAATGTGGGAACTGGACAATATTTTAGAGGAACAAGTCGAGCCATTCATTATTGACGTTGGTGCTTCAGGCAATAGCGATGATGAAAGCTCATCAAGCTCATCTTTCCAATAAAAGATGTCGTTCATCAAATTCGATAAGTTATAAGTAATTATAAAGCTACTGTATTTTTTAATTATTTTATTGACATTTTTGAACCCATTTTGGCAAAACCTATTCAAGAATCTACTTTCTGACAATGTTCAACCATGCACATTTTTTTACGTTTTGAACGTTTTAATTTGGTTACATATTTACCTAGAAATCAAAAAATATACTAATCAATATTCTAAAAGCAATTTTAAGAGATATACAATTATTTTTAATTTAGGCTAATTTAAACGCCATTTTGAGATTATATTCGACTGTATTTCACCAAACATCAGGCGGCATCCGAAGCTGGAAATCGAAGAGAAAATTTTGAAACCCTTATGTATATTTACATCATTATATATATTTCTTACCCCACCCCCACATGATCCTATATCCATCACCAATCGTATACACATCGAATTGTGCTAATTTACTACAAAGTTACGCAAAGCAGCATCTACTATCTAAAATATGTACTGCGTGACTCTTAATACGTCCCTGCCGAATGTTACAGCGTTCGATGATCACGTGATCTTGTTTATGTCCGGTCTATCTCTTATCTGAATATACTGTACATCCAAACCATCCTCATCGATGCAGAACTTTATAAGATGCTTTTTAAGGAGCTGCGCATAGGATTTCTCGTAGAAATACAATCAACTTTTATTTTAATTCTTCGAAAAGTAACTTCAAACAGAGTGGTCTCAGCTATTATTCAAGAAAATAGGGGTGTTATCAACTTTGTCTACGCCACTGGATTTTCAAGCTCTTCGATCTTTTCTGCACAGCTTTGCAGCGTATCTGCCGAGAAACTTACGTTGATTGACCATTTATCCATTCTAATTAGCTCGATTGAAGCATAGTGTCAATAACTTGTCTGCGACGAAAGTTTATTGACATTTGAAGTATATCTAATTTCGAATAAAACGATAGCTGCATTAGTTACGTCTTACGTCGTGGTTTCTCTTTTACATCTAAAAATGCAAATATCCGTGGCAGTAGACTGAAGAGTGTCATACTTTTGTTATTAAATCACTTGGCCGTGAATTGACCTACAACTTTCGCTTCAAGGTCAAAGGTGGCAGCAACCTTTGTGACTCGTGCAAAAGGCGAAAAATTCCGAAATCTAGATATTAGGCTATATTCTGATGATACAATTGATGATATTTGGCACCCATTAAAAACTTTTCTTTGAGAAGAAAACTTACAAAAATCCTCTTAAAATTCTGTTTTTTTGTTTTTTAAATTCACATCATATCCCAACTTAACTGTCATTTTAGGCCCACTTTCTACCACAAAAATATTCCCACTGTTTTTGAATCAATCTACGTTTAACTTCATTTTTTTGTAACAGTATCTCTTCTTCCGCATTTGCAAACCGCCCTGTACAAAGGCATTGCAATCATTCCCGCAAAACCTTTTCATTATCCTGCTAACAAGTTTCCGATTGTCCGACATAAGAAACCGTTCATACATATAAACAAAAACGCGGAGCAGTTACGTTCATAATCAATCCAGCTTAAAACGGTTCAACGCACACTAGATTATTATTGAATATATTCATAGCGGTTGGCGAGACTTCATATTTGTTCTCTTGTTTTTTTCTGTCAATTCCGATCATGGCATTCTAGATGCAGCGGCGAGATCTGGACGATATTATGTAAGTACGTAACAGTACAAAAAGTGATAGCTTGAATAGATTCTTTGTAGAATGAGATGGGTTTACAGATTGTAGGAAAAGTATGGAATTGTTGGTATTTCGATTTCATGCCCAAGCAGCTACGTAAAGGTTAAGTACCACCCATAACCTTGATAAACAAGAAAAATAATTTTTGAGGCAATGTGAGATCTGGAAAAATGTATATTCATTAAAAAGGCTTATCTCTGGATTATAATTGTAACACGATTTTGTGGCCTCCTTGATTTCCATAGTCTTTTCTCTCTTTCAGAATTAATAATTGTAAGGCTCTTCTTGAATTGTCGAGAATTTCAGGCTGTTATAACAGACACTTTATGTGTTAGCAGTTATATGTATTGTGCATTTTTGTTGAGCTTATATACTAAGTGACATATAAATCCGAACACCCAGTTTAAATGGTTTTATTTTAATAAAAGTTGGTGAATGTATTTATCTTAGTGTAAATAACAAGTGAAAAAATTTTCAGCCTTATCAGTTGGACATTCCGGTTTCTATACTGCTTTTTTTTAATTCACTAACGCTCTAAAAATGAATATTTCAGCCGCAGTAAAGAATCAACGTTGGCGGATTTTGGTTCTTGGCATCCTTTACGATCGGTTACGATGCCTAGAGTACGGAGACCTGTACGATTTCGTCAACATAGTGAGTTTGATAGGGGCCGTATAGTGGGACTTCGGGAAGCTGGACTTTCTTTTCGGGCAATTGCAAATAGAGTGCAAAGAAGTGTAGACACTGTGGTTAGGTGTTGTCGGGCATGGCTTAGAGAAGGCCGTACGCAAAGAGCAAGGGGCACTGGACGCCGCCGTAGAACAACAGACCGTGAAGATCGCCGCCTAAGGGACCGTTTCTCCACTACCAGGTCCATTGCAAATGAATGGTTTGCAGAACACGGAAGACCTATTGGCATGCGAAGTGTTTACCGACATTGACCACCTGATCAGAAGCATGCCTAGGCGCGTTGGAGAATGCGTAGCACATCAGGGTGCATCCACACATTATTAAAGGTCAAAGGGCTTTAAAGCAGTGCAATCATTTTGAAATTTTTATCATTTACTTATTATGCTTCATTAAGTACTTATACAAAATTTTATTAAAATAAAACCATTTCAGCTGGGTGTTCGGATTTATATGTCACTTAGTATATCATTGACTGGTATGATGAAAATATATTCTGAAACTTGAAATCGTTGTTTTCTTTCTCTCCGAAATCGTGGTCGTTCTGATCGATATCGTACTTTTGTTTGTTTTTGAGATATTTAATTCGAAATTCAAGGAAGTCCGATCAACCTGAAAATTTTGCACAGGGGTCAAGTGCCGATGACAAAATAGTCTTGAAAATAAAAATCGAAATTGATTTTTTTTCAAAAATTGAATTTTGAAATTTGGAAAAAAACGATTTGAAGATTTGGAAAATAATTTGTAAATTTGGATATTTTGAAAACATTTTGGAAATTTCGAAATTTGAAAAAATTGAAATTTTGTTTAAGAATTGGGGAATTTTGAAAATTTGTTGCCGTTTTGAAATTAAGGGCCGTATCGTCAGTGATTTCTACAATTGTAGGACGCTTTTATGGCCTTTTCTTTAGTTCAGAAAGGCTAGTGTATTTCTATATTTCTATTTTTCCTAATCAGCGTAAGCGCTCTAATATTGTGAGGTTATGCTTTATTTTTAAAATGTAGGAAATTCCAGACTGATAAAACAGACGATGAAAATCAAAAGCATGAAACAATTTGATGCAAAACTATGAAAATGAAGGAGGACATAAAGAAGTCCCTAATGTTCTACAAATAGGCATCCGTACTTTTACCTGACAGTGTATGTGGTTTTCGTAGCGTTTTCTTTGGCTTGAATTCCAACCTAAATGTCTAATTGTGCCGGTGGCAAGTGCGGTTATCTTGTAACCGCAATGATACGCATGCAATCAAACAAATTGCTTGAAACCGTCAAGTAGATTGCCTCTACACGAGCAATTTCAATTTCCCTCTGGAGCTGCTGTAAGTCCCATCATGACGAAATGCATCAAGCGGTGTGTTGGAGGAAGGTTTCAGTGAATATGACGAATGTTTGGGGACACTGAGAAATCGTGGTAAATTCTGGGAAATGTTCATCAGACGTAATAATTTTTTAATTACTCTTAGTAACTAAACTATTTAGTATAATTAAACTGAATTTTCTACAGTATATTCAGATAAGAGATAGACCGGACATAAACAAGACCACGTGATCATCGAACGCTGTAACATTCGGCAGGGACGTATTAAGAGTCACGCAGTACATATTTTAGATAGTAGATGCTGCTTTGCGTAACTTTGTAGTAAATTAGCACAATTCGATGTGTATACGATTGGTGATGGATATAGGATCATGTGGGGGTGGGGTAAGAAATATATAATGATGTAAATATACATAAGGGTTTCAAAATTTTCGCTTCGATTTCCAGCTTCGGATGCCGCCTGATGTTTGGTGAAATACAGTCGAATATAATCTCAAAATGGCGTTTAAATTAGCCTAAATTAAAAATAATCGTATATCTCTTAAAATTGCTTTTAGAATATTGATTAGTATATTTTTTGATTTCTAGGTAAATATGTAACCAAATTAAAACGTTCAAACGTAAAAAAATGTGCATGGTTGAACATTGTCAGAAAGTGGATTCTTGAATAGGTTTTGCCAAAATGGGTTCAAAAATGTCAATAATTAATTAAAAAATACAGTAGCTTTATAATTACTTATAACTTACCGAATTTGATGAACGACATCTTTTATTGGAAAGATGAGCTTGATGAGCTTTCATCATCGCTACTGCCTGAAGCACCAACGTCAATAATGAATGGCTCGACTTGTTCCTCTAAAATATTGTCAAGTTCCCACATTCTCTTTTCAACTTTGTCTTTCACGTGCTTAATACAGTTTTCCCATTTTTGCGCTGTTATTAATTCTAATGCTTCTTTGAAAAGTCCTTTGAGGTCACAAAATTTAAAAGTTGTATTGTGCTTAGCTATATAATTTTTAACCTCTGCCCATATGAGCTCAATGGGATTGAGCTCGCAATGGTATGGAGGTAAACGGAGCACAGTTTTATTTTGACTTGCTGCCATTTCGTCAATGGCGTATTTTTGATATTCCGCCTTGTGATCCTTGACAATTCTTAATAATTGTACTTTCAGCATTGCTTCTTCAAAGTTGATATTTTTCGAGCGGAGCCAATTTTGAACATCAACTTTCCTTGAAGCCGTTGTTGGAACCTTCTCCATTCTTCGAGAATGATAAGGCGCATTATCCAACACAATTACTGCGTTTTCCTCTAAGTTCGGTAAAATTTTTGAAAACCACTGTTCAAACGATTCGCCATTCATTTCCTCGTGGTAATCTCCAGTTTTCTTAGACTCAAAGCACCACAGACCGTCAACAACAAATCCATCCTCACTGCCAATATGGCAGATAATGAGCCTTTTCCCTTTACCTGGAAATCGAAGTACTAACTGGTGTAGATTTATTTCAATAAGCGAAACTTTTTCAAATGTTTTCATCACATTCAGCGAAAAAACATTGAGACATGAGTATCAGACTGCTATAATTGGGATTATTTAGTCATATTGAAAGAAAGAATATTGAACGTCGTATGATTACTCAGCGCTTCACAATTTAATTTAAAGTTATAAACCTTTAAAAAATGAATGATCAGGAACCTGAAATACGCGCAAATATTAATATTAACAAATTATAACTTTATAAAGCTTAAAGTATGAATTAAAATGATTAAAAATATTAGGAACGGTACACAATATAAAACTTAGTAACTTTTTTTAAGTTTATAATATTCGACATATTTTAAGATTATATTAAAAAATTATTGAAATATCGAAAACACATAAAAACATGGCTTAAAAAAGTTCTAACAAATGAAAATGACAATAAAACATCCACGCATTTTATCGAAAGTTATAAAAGTTTTGTTACTTGTAATATGTTTTATCTGCCCCCTGGAATTAATGTTTAGAACCTTGTTCCCAAGGTTTGAAAAACATCCGATTGTTGTCTATTACTCGTATTTACCTGCTGGATTTTTTAATCCGGTGGACAGTCCATCTAGAAAGGCCCTCCTGGATGAAGTTACAAAATCATCAACCCATACTTTACTTGTAGTGTGTCCTGCGTTTACCCACGTTTCATCAAGGTAATAAATCTTCCTGTTTTGATTTCTATATTTCCCAATTTTTGTTAAATAATCCCTTCTCCATAGCACAATTTCTTCTCTATCTAGTAGTAAACTATTACGACCCCGTTTTTTCCATTTGAAATTTAAATGCTTCAGTAACGCATGGAAAGTTGATCGTTTGAAATTTGGCAACGTTGTATCTCCATTTACCTCCTGCAGTACTTTATCTATAGTAGGTATTTCATTCCTAAAGAAGAATTCATGCACTTTCCTCCTAATCGCATGCTTATCAGCTATATCCAATGATTTAACAATACTTTTGCGATGTTTACTGGTCATTGGCTCAGAAAAGGTGTGATTTTTTTTTGTATTGTCTTAACACATTAAACACTGATGCGCGACACACCCCACCTTTGTGAGAAACCTTCACAACAATTTCTTTGATGGTTGATGCCTCGTTCTCCTCGCGCTCGATCTTATATATATTCAAAATGACCTCTTTCATTTCTGCACTCAGGTGTCTTTTTTTAGAGCGTTTCCTAGGTGGACTACAGGAGTTTACAACTTCATTGGCAGTATCTGTACTACTGGGCATTTTGCGCAAGCAGTTGATAACAATAACAATCAATAACAAGGTATAACAATAACAACGACAAACTCAACAACTTAATAAGATAACAAACGAAAACGTCCAAAGAAATATCAAATTGCAATGATGCACACGACATACGTAACACGTCTGAACCTGAATGTGACTCTGCCTTGATACGACTGCTCTGCCGCTCGGCATAGGCATTTAATTGCGAATTGACCAATGAGGGCTCCTGTTTTACGTCGAGACGGCGGCGTTAGCGTGAAAATCACCCGAACCTTTTGTTTACATCCGGTCTATCTCTTATCTGAATATACTGTAGAACCATGTATCTGTTTTCTTAAACTGTTTAGTTAGCTTGGCTAATTTATTTTATATGAAATAGGTACATTTGGAGTTTAAAATTTCCATATTCAGCATGATTTGGTGAATAATTTTGATTGATTTTTAGGGCACTGCTAACGTACACAGACCAACAAAAATGTCGTAGAAATGACGTCATTATGACTGTCCAATGTCATACCCAATTGACGTCATAGTGTGTCGTATAAATGACGAAATACAAAATCTGAGGTCGATATGACGTCTATGTGATGTCGAGATAACGTACAGGAAAAATAATCGCGTGGTGTATCCAAATCCAAATGAATTTGTTATTTATAGGAATAAAACATGATGTTAAATGGCGATTTGAAACATCTGAACATAGAATATCATTATTTGAAAAGAGATATTTTTGGTCGAAGAATTCCTGATACTGTTTTATAAATAATAAAGTAGTTATTAGTATTTGGATATCTAGTTTAGCTTACTAGTGCTGATTTTTCAGTACTGATTGTCCTAAAAAAGACGTTAAAAAGACGTCATTTTTTAGTCAATGATGTTTCTGGCCAAAAGAGACCGAACAATGACGTCACTTTGGCGTCATCATGTTCACTGGGCTTTATGTACGTCTATAACAAATTCTTGTACTTTTGATTGTTGAACTCACTTTAATTTCTTCCCTTATTCTCCTCTCTTCCTCCTCTCTCTGTTTCTGAAATTTTCTGTACAAGTCGTCTTCTTCCTTCCGATGCCTCATTTCTAGTTTTCTTTGTTCGTCTCTATCCTGAAATAAAAATAATGTCAAATAAAAGTATTTCTAAAATACACAATACATTTTTAATCCGCATCAAAAGACAGAAAATTGAAATGATGAGACTCAACGATGACTAGTAATCTCGATAATCATTGGGATACCCTTAAAACATTTCTCACTACGTCGACGATTTTCAAAGCCCGTTTTGTGTTGAAAATACAACTGCAATACTCCATGCTTCTTAATATAAGTTGAGACATTTTTCAATGAAATAAATCGAGAGATTCAATATTTAGAACTTTTTGTATACCTACCTAGTTGTTGATATGCGCGATTTAATATTTGAATAAGCGCAAAATATGACATTTCCTCTTCGAAAAACATTATTTTAATATTGCCAAAGCTCCTAAATATCCTTCGAATATCCATTAATAAAATCCCAAAGCATTTTAGGCGGTATAGTTATTGTAAATCTTTGCTTTTTAATTGTTGATAAAACACGCGTGAATGTGACATTTGTTAAACATAATGAAAGGCTGTGAAACACGTATATAACCAACTCATAACCTCACAAAAGAATTCAAAAACGTTTCTCATAGACAACCATGCAACTTGTAGCTGTTACATTGCTTTGACATACTTTTTACACGAAATAAACTGTGTGCGAGCCTCATCAGCACAATTAAACATGAAACATGAAAGAAGATACAGTTATGGCGTGGAACTGAGATTTTATCAACTCTGGGATAGGTAATTTGGACGGGCAGCGTGGCGTGAACATCATTGGTTCAGCGTTTGCCGTTTGCTGGTGTGAGATACCAGAACTTTTATTTTATATGATCGAGTTATTGTTAATGCGTGATTCTATACTAGATAGATACATTTGATACGATACAGCTTTTATAGTCCCTCTCAGGAATAACAGCTTTTTACTTCCCACGCCTGCTTTGATGAGAAAGCATTGTAATCGCGAAACAGTTTTGTTTTTCTTGAAAGTTAACCCTTGAGCGTTTACGCCTGAACCAGTCTGCAAAGATTATGACGTATTGAGAACGCACATGCATGTTGTGCCTTTCAAAGATTCGACTGTACAATCTAACAACGTGCCAAAACCAAATTTATCATACGAGGTGTTTCTTGTCACCCACTCTGGTTGGGTCGCCCACGAAATCTGTCGGGTCGCAGCAACCCATGAATGGAATCGGCCCGCTACGATGTTGGCCACACACCAACACCGGTGACGTCACGAGAATACGTCACCGGAGTCGCGCAGACTGGAACGCTTACGTCACACGAGTAGTATGGGGGCGGTTTTAAGTGTAGGTCACATTTACCTGTAGTGACATACTTTCTGCCTTGTAGATTTTGTTTCTGGCATTACAAGCGACATTGCATTGCACGAGCATAAAATATGGTTCAGAGTACGGATATGAAGGAACTGGGAAGAGAAAGTTTTGTGATCGCCTAAAATTTCGGAAAATGAAATATGGCGTTTTTTGAATGTTATGTGTCCGCTAATCCTTGGCCCTTCTATAACTTGAGTAGGATCTGTTTTCAAAATTTTATCAGATTTTTCAAAATATCCAAAATTTTCAAGAGCTCAATTTCTAAAAAAATCTCAAAATCTCCAAAATTTTCATAATTTTCAAAGTTCTCAAAATTTTCAAGATTTAGATAATGTTCATAATTTTCAAGATTTTTCAAAATTATCTGATTTTCAAAACTTATAAAAATTTTAGAAATTTGCAAGATTCTTTCAGCTTCCAAAATTTTCAATATTTTTGGTTTTCAAAAGTTTTTCTTTTCAAAATCATCAAAACCTTGTTCTCAAATTTTCAAAATCATCAAAATTTTCATAATTTTCAAGATTCTCACAATTTTCATAATTTTCAAGATTTCCAAAATTTTCATAATTTTCATGATTTCCAGAATTATCTGATTTTCAAAACTTACAAGAATTTTAGAATTTTAGAAAGTTGCAACATTTTTTAAGGTTCCAAAATTTTCAATATTTTCGAAACTTTCAATATTCCCTGAATTTTCAAAATTTCCAGAATTTCCAAAATCTTTAAAATTTACAAAATAATCAGTATTATCACATTTATCAAAACTTTTAACTTTTAAAACTTAAAGATTTTGAAAACTTAAAAAATCTTGCAAATTTCGAAACTTGAAATTTTTGGAAAACTGTCAGAATTTTCTATATTTTTAGAAATTTCAAAATTTTCAGAATTTTAAAAATTCTCACAATATCTAAATTTCCAAAATTTTTGGTTTTCAAGTTTTTCTTTTCAAAATCATCAAAACCTTGTCTCAAATTTTCAAAATCTTCAACATTTTCATAATTTTCAAGATTCTCAAAATTTTCATAATTTTCAAAATTGTCAAAATTTTCATAATTTTCGTTATTTCCAAAATTATCTGATTTTCAAAACTTAGAAGAATTTTAGAAAGTTGCAACATTTTTTAAAGTTCCAAAATTTTCAATATTTTCGAAACTTTCAATATTCCCTGAATTTTAAAAATTTCCAAAATCTTTAAAATTTACAAAATAATCAGTATTATCACATTTATCAAAACTTTTAGCTTTCAAAACTGTAAAAATTTTGAAAATTTCAATAATTTTGCAAATTTCGAAACTTGAAATTCTCGCAAATTTTGACAACTTGCAGATTTTGAAAATTTTTCAAAACTGTCAGAATTTTCTATAATTTTATAAATTTCAAATTTTTTAAAATTTTCAGAATTTTAAAAATTCTCACAATTTCTAAATTTCCAATTGGTTTTCTTTTCAAAATCATCAAAACCTTGTTCTCAAATATTCAAAATCTTCAAAATATTCATAATTTTCAAGATTCTCAAAATTTTCATAATTTTCAAGATTCCCAAAATTTTCATAATTTTCTTGATTTCCAAAATTATCTGATTTTCAAAACTTACAAGAATTTTAGAGTTTTAGAAAGTTGCAACATTTTTTATTGTTCCAAAATTTTCGAAACTCAATATTCTCTGAATTTTCAAAATTTCCAGATTTCAAAAATTTACAAAACAATCAGTGTTATCACATTTATCCAAACTTTTAGTTTTCAAAATTTTAAAAATCTTGCAAATTTCGAGTCTTGAAATTTTTGTAAATTTGAATATTCAATATTTTCAAGATTTTCAGAATTTGCAATATTTTCAGGATTTTCAATATTTTAAAATCTTTCAAAACATCCGAAATCTTCAAAATTTCTAAAATTTTCTTGATTTTCAAAATTTTCAGAATCATCGAAGTTCTCAAAATCTCTAAATTTCTATAATTTTTGATTTTCAAAAGTTTTTCTTTCCAAAATCATCAAAACTTTGTTCTCAAATTTTCAAAATCCCCAAAATCTTCATAATTTTCAAGATTCTCAAAATTTTCATAATTTTCGGAACTTTCAAAATTCCATGAATTTTCAAAACATTCAAAATTTTGCAAATTTCGAAATTTGAAATTTTTACAAATTTTGATAGCTTGAGATATTTGAAAACTTTTCAGAATCCCAAAATTTTCAAAATTTCCAAAATTTTCTGAATTTTCAAATTTTTAAAACATCCAAGATTCTTACACAGTCTTATGTCAAGGAATAGTTGAATAATACCGATACCAAAGTTGACTTTAGATGCTTCATATTCAAATTCAATACTCGACGCCATTTTAACAACTCAGACATCAAACCAGTCTGTATATTCTAGCGGAAATACTCGTACCAGCAAAGCACATAATTTGATATTCATTCAAATGGGAATATGCAAAGTACAGGTATTCGTCTCCCTGACACCTCGGATATAATCTTAGTGGCTTATGGAATAACAATTGAACCGCGCCAGTCGGATGAGGCGTCAAACGGCGGATGTCGGTTCAGCAGCTTCCCACGTGTTTAATTTTCAATTCACGCCATCGAAGTGGGCGTTTATTGCCCATTACGACACATACTGCTGCATTCCGATCAGAAGGCGGTGTTTAAGGCTGTTTTGATTTACACCTTTCGACGAGACTCAAAACGGATAAACAAATTCCGAATATTCTAATGATGATTTGGTTCGACAATTAGAAAGAACAAACGGCGCCATGTAGTTTCCCACGCAACGCCATTATCAGTTCATAAAGGATTCTTTTCTACAAGTAAAAAGTCCATCTTTGGCTGTTTATGCATATGCTAAATACCAGAATACTCGATAATATACATATATGCTAACCGCGCATAAGCATGCCTCGGTTTGACCCGATTTTTGGTTGAATGAAGTTGTAAAATCGCGTGAGATCCTCAACTACAGCGGCACGTCATAGTAGCGAACGATGTTCTGGTTTTTACAGTGAATAGACTCGGAAACATACATTAATTCTTTCCGAGTACCTAAACACAATGCCGCTTAAATAAGGAGAGAAAAGCACCAATTCCATACGAATGAAGTGAAATTGTTTCAATACATTGCTCGCTTGATCTATTTCTAGATCGCGGGCGTAATTTTTAATTTAACATCCTGTAGGAAATTTGTAAAAAGCTGAAGATAAACATTGTCCAATATAGTCCAGAAAGTGTCTTAGTATCTTTATTTTATCAAATAGAAACCCCCTTTATGATGACGGCAAGCGAAAGAACAGAAAGTTTTACGTGCAAACACAATTAAAGTCCAAGGTCAGAGTGACTACTAAAGGTCAAATGAAGATCAAATGTGTGCTACTAAGAAAACCTCCATAAATCTCACAGAATTAGTGATGAAAACGACTATCAAGGTCAGGTCTGTAATCAATGTTGATGAGTGATCTTGGATTTGACTTTGAACTTCGCCTTCAAGGTCATTTCAATTTTTTTCAAATGAAAGTCCGCAGAAAAACAGTATCGGATAAAATCATTTTTAACGGGCACTGTAGTTCCCTTGCTAAAACTTACTCAAATATCTCACCTTGTCAGTTATTTTCGTCACTATTCATGTGAGATTTCTAGAAGTTTTCCTAGCAGAACACATTTGGCCTTTATGTGACCTCTAGTGGTCACTTTGACATTGAGTTCTAATACACATTTTAACATAAAATTGCCGTTTAAACCCAAAGTCCAGGGTCAAATGAAGGTCAAATGTTGCGCTGCAGAAAACCTCTATAAATTTCACATGATGAGTGATGAACATAACTATTAAGGTCAGGTCTTTGGTAAATTGTAACTAGGGAGTGAACGGCGATCTTTGATTTGACCTTGATCCTCATCTTCAGGTAATTTCAAGGCCAATTTTATTTTTTTAATGGATATCCCTATTTTTGATGTCGGCAATCGGAAACTTTCACGTTCAAATACGAATTGAAGTCCAAGGTCAGGGTGTCATTTAAAGGTCAAATGTGTGTTGTCAGGAAAACTATAAATCTCACAGGATTAGTGATGAAAGCATTTATCAAGATCAGGTCTTTTGTAAATTTTAACTTGCGAGTGAACAGTGACCTTGAATTTGACCTTGGCCCTCACCTTCAAGGTCATTTCAAGGTCAACTTCATTTTTTAATAGAAATCCCTATTTTTGATGCCGGCAATCGGAAACTTTTGCGTTCAAATGCGAATTGAACTCCAAGGTTAGGATATCATTTAATGGTCAAATGTGTGTTGTCAGGAAAGCTATAAATCTCACAGGATTAGTAATGGAAACATTTATCAAGGTCAGGTCTTTGGTAAATTATAACGAGCGAGTAAACAGTGACCTTTACCTTCAAGGTCAACTTCATTTTTTAATAGAAATCCCTATTTTACGTTCAAATACGAATTGCAGACCAAGGCTCTGGTGATCAGTAAAGGTCAAATAGAGGTCAAATGTGTTCCACTAAGAAAACTACTATAAATCTTACAGGATTAGTGATGATAATAATTATCAAGGTCAGTTCTTTAGTGAATTTTGATGAATGATCTTGGATTTGACCTTGAACCTCACCTTCAAGCTCATTTCAAGGCCTTTCTTTCAAATAGAAACCCACAGTAAGAGTATCCGTTAAAAAATCATTCGTAACGAGCACCGTAGTTCGCTCGTTTAAACTTACCCAAAGTTAACTGGATTTGTTCAATGGAGAACATTCGAATATGTATTAAAATTCAAGATAAAGATGACCGCGGGAGGTCAAATAATAAGTGCTGATAGGAAAATATGCAGAAAATCTCGCAGAGATCGTGACAAAAATAACTGGTAAGGTCAGGTCTTTACTAAATTTTTATAAGTAGCGGTGATATTGGATTTGACCTTGAACCTCACCTTCAAGGTTATTTCAAGCTCAACTTCTTTTCCAACTAAATGCCTATTTGATGCCGATAGTCCAAGGTGACCACTAGAGGTCACGTAAAAGCCAAAGCCTACTAGGAAAACTTCTAGAAATCTCACACGAATAGTGACGAAAATAACTGACAAAGCAAGCGAACTACAGTGCCCGTTAAAAATAATTTTTATCCGATACTATCTTCCTGCGGGTTTCTATTTGAAAAAAACTAGACAGATTTTCAAAAATTACGTTAGTCCCTCTAAAGAAACTCAACTACGAACATAAATAACAAAAATTGACAGGCAGGCTCACGCAATTAAAATATGTATTTGTTATATCATAGTGAATTCAGTTTCAATAACTCACCAAATAACAGTCGATCGGCTTCTCCCTGCTAACCTTATACGCCTTCTGCAACTCGGTCTGCTTGAGCGCATGCGCGATATGCAGCGCGCTAGCGTCGAACCGCCCGTATTGGTAGGAGGTGTCGTGAGGGGCGTGGCCAGCAGGGGAGGCGGAGCTGGAATGCCGGTCGCTCGCTCCCATTGGAGGAGAGTGGGCGTAGCCTAACGGGGATGTGGAGCAGCCGTTAGATTGACGAACGTAGCCGACTGGAAAAGATGAGGAGAGAGTTGTTTTAAAAAACCGTTTACGCATCACAAATACAGAGATCTTGAAACCTAACAAAAGGAAAAGGAGTGCTCATATAATGGCTGAAGATTAGTTTCGAGCGACTTTTAGAGATAATCCGGAGGAAAATGAAAAAAGAAGTTTCGCGACTAGTCAAAAATCTATTAGCAAAAATGATTACGTACTAAAACGTTAACTCACCATCGTCAATACCTCTTCCAGGTCCTCGGATTTGTTCGTTTACAAAATTTGTACTTTTGGGAACATTCAATGCCGACCTTATGCCTACGGAGGATCCATCCAAATGACCCGGGCCTATTTTAGGTACATGACTGCTACAATATACTTCTTTATCTTCCTGAAATGAAAACACGAATTTGACTGTACATAGAACAGATCTTTTTTGAAATGTACCTTTTGACTATAGATAATGGTTATTATTCGTGAATTACACTGTATATTTCAATTCAGATCCTAAAAAAGACAGTGTTGATTCAGATCGACAGGGACGAACTAGCCCACAAGCAACCGACAACATTTCGTAGTAGTTGCTCAAAACACAAAATAATTTTTGTAGAGCTAGGAGTATTGAAAAATGTTTTGAGATGCAATGCTTTACCTGTCTATGTTGATTATTGTAGTACGTTTTCAAAGTTAGTTTGGTTCCACATAAGGCACACTTAAAACAGCCGCTGTGAAAGAATGTGAAATCCTTCAAAGGTCCTACTCGATCAACCTACAAAAAAAGTATACACTGCTGGCCAAAGTCGTATTCCCTTTAAAATTTTCATATGTACGAGAGAGAGAAGCGTGTTAGAAAGAGTGCGATTTACAGGGCTGTCAGATGAAAAATATATTTTTATCACCAGAATTAGTTTCCTGGTTTGGAAAAAAATCACCAGATCTCCATAAATTTTATTATGACACAGTTCGTGAGAAAAAAGGAATCCTGGTAAACAATTAAGTATTTTTTTATGGACTTATGACTATTTTGGACGTATTAGACTTTGGCGTGGATAAGTAATCGACACTAAGTAAAAGAAAGTAAAAGACAAACATACAGTTACTATTTACTAAAATAAAAAACAAAAATATAACCAATACTTCCAAGATTCTCTGCTTGCTAATAAGGTTAGTTAAAAGACGAACAAGTATTTGTTAAAATACAGAAAAACATAAAACGCACCTTTAAACATAAATAACATAACTTACTTTTAAAACATAAATGAATAAATAAAATGCAACCAAAATAAAACAGACTCTTGTAACAAAAGACTTCTACCTGCTAACGAAATAAAAGTAAAACCGGTTCTCTGGTATTTGGTGAAAAAAAACCGAACACATCTGCAAACATAATAAGAAAGTGCAAAATAATAAAAACATTAACATACTGTAACAAACCCAAAATGAATCTATTTTGACATTTTAATTTATCCATATTGAGCTGTTGCACGTTTTTTGTTTATTTATCTTTAATAATTGTATTGTAATAATTTGAAAAAATCATCAGAAATTTTGCGTTTTAGGAAAGTTTTACCACATTAGCAACATGATAAAAAAATCTCCAGATCTGTTGAAAAGTCACCACACCTGGCAACCCTGGCCGCCATGGTGATGACGCATATAATATGGCGAACTCTTTCTAACACGCTTCTCTCTTGTACATATAGAAATCTGAGAGGGAAAAAGACTTTGGCTAACACCGTATAGTATTTTAAAAAGCGGATTTTCATCGTTTCCGATCATCAACGGAAGTCTGCAACTCTGACAAAAGATGGTACGAACCTGATACACTGTTTCGTTACATCGCAGACACGTGCTTTCGTAGAAATTTGGCCGGTACATGGACTTGTAGCTATTTTGGATCATCTTTCACTCCGACTGAAACAAAAGGACATATTTATTGAAAAATATAATAGCAGATGGTGATAAAAGATGCAAAAATGCTCAGTGGAAAATGACATTATAGTTGAAATCTACGCCACTTGAAATATCCAAGGAGTGTGCTTTCGTTGAGAATGCAGAATGCGCTAGATTTATTTTCAATCGTATTTGTACTTTAATTTTTGAAATGTGATCATATACTAAGTGACATATAAATCCGAACACCCAGTTTAAATGGTTTTATTTTAATAAAAGTTGGTGAATGTGTTTATCTTACTGTAAATAACAAGTGAAAAAATGTTCAGCCTTATCAGTTGGACATTCCGGTTTTTATACTGCTTTTTTTTAATTCACTAACGCTCTAAAAATGAATATTTCAGCCGCAGTAAAGATTCAACGTTGGCGGATTTTGGTTCTTGACATCCTTTACGATCGGTTACGATGCCTAGAGTACGGAGACCTGTACGATTTCGTCAACTTAGTGAGTTTGATAGGGGCCGTATAGTGGGACTTCGGGAAGCTAGACTTTCTTTTCGGGCAATTGCAATTAGAGTGCAAAGAAGTGTAGACACTGTGGTTAGGTGTTGTCAGGCATAGCTTCGAGAAGGCCGTACGCAAAGAGCAAGGGGCACTGGACGCCGCCGTAGAACAACAGACCGTGAAGATCGCCGCCTAAGATTATTGGCCTTGAGGGACCGTTTCTCCACTACCAGGTCCATTGCAAATGAATGGTTTGCAGAACACGGAAGACCTATTGGCATGCGAAGTGTTTACCGACGAATGAGAAGTTTTGGCTTGTTTTCATACCGGCCACACTGGGTCCTCCCTTTAACTCGAGAACACCGACGTAATCGCCTTGAGTGGTGCAGACAACGGTCACTCTGGGATCAGGAATGGGACAGTATTGTCTTTAGTGACGAGTCTCGATTTTGTTTAGGCATGCACGATGGTCGTGCCAGGGTTAGAAGGCGACGTGGTGAAAGGAGGAATCCACAGTTTTTTGTTGAAAGACATGTTCATCACACTGTTGGAGTTATGGTTTGAGGTGCTATAGCTTATGGTTCCAGGTCACCTTTAATCTTCATCAGAGGTAACATGAACGCGCAGCGTTATATCCACGAAGTTCTAGAACCCCATCTTTTACCCTATCTTGACACCCTGGCAGATCCAACTTTCCAACAAGATAATGCCCGACCACATGTTGCAAGAGTCACAATAGACTTCTTTCAACATAATGATGTCACATTGTTACCATGGCCACCAAGATCTCCCGACTTATCCCCAATTGAGCACGTGTGGGATATGATGGGTAGGAGATTGCTCAATTTGCAACGTCCTCCTCAGACTCTAGAAGCACTTCGAGAGGAGGTGGTGGTTGCCTGGAATGAGATACCACAGGAGGACATTGACCACCTGATTAGAAGCATGCCTAGGCGCGTTGGAGTATGCGTAGCACATCAGGGTGCAACCACACATTATTAAAGGTCAAAGGGCTTTAAAGCAGTGCAATCATTTTGAAATTTTTATCATTTACTTATTATGCTTCATTAAGTACTTATACAAAATTTTATTAAAATAAAACCATTTAAACTGGGTGTTCGGATTTATATGTCACTTAGTATACTTTCAATCGTATTTGTACTTTAATTTTTAAAATGTGATCATATTTGGCGATCTTAGGATAGACTAATACCAAATTTCTATACAAAATACTCTCTCGAATGGATTTCAAAGAAAGCTTTGCAACAAACACTAAAGCACGCTACTGGAATGTATCGTAAAAAATCCATAAAATCTCGGTTTATGATATGTGGCGAATTAGAGAAAATAACTTTCATCAATTCTCTCGTCTGTTGGTATGTGAGCAATTTTGCTATTTAATAACCCGTCAAATCATTGATTTCTTAGCTTTTATTACGAATACGTGCCATCGGAAGCTGCTTGCGGTTGATACGCACCCAAAAATAATAATTTCTATGCACCAGATGTTTCGAGTTCAATAGAATCGAAAGATACGCAGTCAATTAGATTATCGGGAATTTTATTAATTACGAAGGGTCGAACCGTGCGTCCCGCCTTTTCGCTGGATGCCGAGTGCCTGTTGAGTGTCCTCTCCTCGTCGACGCCCCGAAAGGGTCTTGAAAAACATACCAGATGTGAACAACTTGAAACCAATAATCATTGTCCATAACATATCCCATTTTCGAAATTACAATACTTCCTCGCCAACCGCGTGGGAAGTAAAAATAGTTGGCCACCCAGTGTCCACACGATCGCTTAACTATTGAATGGATTTCTCAATCAAGCAATCAAGTCGAGAGATTTTCTTTGGGACAAGTCACATAGTCAATCTGTGGGCATGATCAGGCAATTTTAATAATTAAATTAATATTTAGCTTTCAAATTGAATTTTCTCTTGTCTGTACTCGTAATATGTTTACTTGTGGCATGAATACGTTGTATCGGCAGAATGTTCACTTTTACCATTGCTTTTACCATGTCTGTTTGATAATTTCACATTTGACGTCCATTTATAGCTGGAACATATTAAGGCGGTTTTCCACTGAACGGGCAGTTTATGTTGTGTTTGTATCTTCTATACTACAACTATTTAAAACTGTAATGACTCATACGCGTGATCAACACGTGATCAGAGCTCGATCCCGGCTTTCTTCCAGTACATCCGTATAGCGTACGACATATGTCGTTTCTGTGGCTTTGCGGTGGTCAACAGCACAGACAGAGATGGAAATAATGGCTGATTGTTCTCCGCCGGTAGAACCAATGAAATCAAAGACGCGCCTCGACCGGCAGACTCATAGGCGTCGGCAACAGTTTATTACTGTCAGATGTAAGTGGAAGGTAATTCCCAAATTTTTGACTTCCAATATGTTTCAAACCACTCTTTATTAAGCATGTGACAAATCTAGTTCACCCATGTTAAACATTCATACCCCGCCTATGAACAGCCGACTACTGATAGTTAAGTGATGTTCACGTGAACATCGATGAGTCGTTACAGTTTTAGATAGTTATAGTATAGAACCCAAAACTCTTGCTTTCATCAAGCGGGCTACATTTTGTTCGATTTTTGTTTTTGCTTCCGTTCCTTTTCCAGTGGTTGTCACGAGATATAGTATTCGTCTACTCTTCACTCCGTATACAAGACAATACAAGATACAAGTACTCTGGCTACTGACGTCACGCGATCTAGTCTCGCGTACAGGTACGTTTTCTAGCCTCGCGTCGATCCTTGATTTTAAAATGCCGTCGACGTAAATATTAATATAGGTAAATTTCCTGAAATGCCATCATCGGTAACTTTACCACTGTAGAATCTTCTAGAGCTTTTGCTGACACTGTCTTGTAGGGATTTGTCTGACCCTGAAGTTTAAAGATAATTTTCGATCATTTTAAGAAACGTTAAGCTGCTTTCAAAGTTTATCAATGTCAATTTCCTAATATTAGTTATCTAGGGATCCTCATCTTAGAAGCAAACAGAAGCCTGATAGGACTGCCTTGCAGGCCAAGAATATCGCAGTATTTTGGAGATGTTGTGATAGCCAAATCCACTGGCATATTGGTAAGTAAAAGGCAGATACAGCTTTAGATAGTAACAGAAAGTTATTTTGAAAAGGGAGTTGCCTATACTGTCAAAATAAGGAAACAGTTAATTTGTTTCTTATAAAAAATTTTTTTGCAGAATATAGCTATTGTGAAGAGTCTATTATAATCATGCAATGGCTAAATGCTATTGAAACTTTTGTTCACAAACAATAACTTTCAATTAGAATAGATAATAAATAATGAATCTTAGATAACAAATTTTTATCATAGTCGAAATCAATTTAAATGTCAACATGACCATTTTCCCTTCATTCAGCATATATACTAAATGACATATAAATCCGAACACCCAGTTTAAATGGTTTTATTTTAATAAAAGTTGGTGAATGTATTTATCTCTGTAAATAACAAGTGAAAAAATTTTCACCCTTATCAGTTGGACATTCCGGTTTTTATACTGCTTTTTTTAATTCACTAACGCTCTAAAAATGAATATTTCAGCCGCAGTTAAGAATCAACGTTGGCAGATTTTGGTTCTTGACATCCTTTACGATCGGTTACGATGCCTAGAGTACGGAGACCTGTACGATTTCGTCAACTTAGTGAGTTTGATAGGGGCCGTATAGTGGGACTTCGGGAAGCTGGACTTTCTTTTCGGGCAATTGCAGTTAGAGTGCAAAGAAGTGTAGACACTGTGGTTAGGTGTTGTCAGGCATGGCTTCGAGAAGGCCGTATGCAAAGAGCAAGGGGCACTGGACGCCGCCGTAGAACAACAGACCGTGAAGATCGCCGCCTAAGATTATTGGCCTTAAGGGATCGTTTCTCCACTACCAGGTCCATTGCAAATGAATGGTTTGCAGAACACGGAAGACCTATTGGCATGCGAAGTGTTTACCGACGAATGAGAAATTTTGGCTTGTTTTCATACCGGCCACACTGGGTCCTCCCTTTAACTCGAGAACACCGACGTAATCGTCTTGAGTGGTGCAGACAACGGTCACTCTGGGATCAGGAATGGAACAGTATTGTCTTAAGTGACGAGTCTCGATTTTATTTAGGCATGCACGATGGTCGTGCCAGGGTTAGAAGGCGACGTGGTGAAAGGAGGAATCCACAGTTTTTTGTTGAAAGACATGTTCATCACACTGTTGGAGTTATGGTTTGGGGTGCTATAGCTTATGGTTCCAGGTCACCTTTAATCTTCATCGGAGGTAACATGAACGCGCAACGTTATATCCACGAAGTTCTAGAACCCCATCTTTTACCCTATCTTGACACCCTGGCAGATCCAACTTTCCAACAAGATAATGCCCGACCACATGTTGCAAGAGTCACAATAGACTTCTTTCAACATAATGTGCACGTGTGGGATATGATGGGTAGGAGATTGCTCAATTTGCAACGTCCTCCTCAGACTCTAGAAGCACTTCGATAGGAGTTGGTGGTTGCCTGGAATGAGATACCACAGGAGGACATTGACCACCTGATCAGAAGCATGCCTAGGCGCGTTGGAGAATGCGTAGCATATCAGGGTGCATCCACACATTATTAAAGGTCAAAGGGCTTTAAAGCAGTGCAATCATTTTGAAATTTTTATCATTTACTTATTATGCTTCATTAAGTACTTATACGTATACAAAATTTTATTAAAATAAAACCATTTAAACTAGGTGTTCAGATTTATGTCACTTAGTATATTTTGCACTCAAATTTATTTGACGGTTTTTTATAACAAAATCCCTCTATTTTAATTTAAATAAGAGACATACACAAAATGTCGAACCATCCTATTGGATTATGATTCTGACATGGATTGCAGTTTCGAAAATGAAGATAATGACGCAGAATGTATGTTTTGTTTGAGACTGTAGTCAGAGGATACCAGAGGCGAAAGATCGATAAGATGTTACTAGTGTCTTAAACGGTGCGATGAGGAATGCTCAAATTCGGACAAAAACAAGAATTTTGTTTGTGTTTTCTATTTATCCGAATAAGGGTCTTAATTTCTAATGCCGTCCACGAAAAGTTTCCCAATATCGCATATGCGATATTACGTAAGCGTATTAAAATGTAAAAAAATGTCACTTTTTTTATGTAATAAGACATTTTGTTTTCTAAATATACTAAGTGACATATAAATCCGAACACCCAGTTTAAATGGTTTTATTTTAATAAAATTTTGTATAAGTACTTAATGAAGCATAATAAGTAAATGATAAATAATGTGTGGATGCACCCTGATGTGCTACGCATTCTCCAACGCGCCTAGGCATGCTTCTGATCAGGTGGTCAATGTCCTCCTGTGGTATCTCATTCCAGGCAACCACCAACTCCTCTCGAAGTGCTTCTAGAGTCTGAGGAGGACGTTGCAAATTGAGCAATCTCCCACCCATCATATCCCACACGTGCTCAATTGGGGATAAGTCGGGAGATCTTGGTGGCCATGGTAACAATGTGACATCATTATGTTGAAAGAAGTCTATTGTGACTCTTGCAACATGTGGTCGGGCATTATCTTGTTGGAAAGTTGGATCTGCCAGGGTGTCAAGATAGGGTAAAAGATGGGGTTCTAGAACTTCGTGGATATAACGCTGCGCGTTCATGTTACCTCTGATGAAGATTAAAGATGACTTGGAACCATAAGCTATAGCACCCCAAACCATAACTCCAACAGAGTGATGAACATGTCTTTCAACAAAAAACTGTGGATTCCTCCTTTCACCACGTCGCCTTCTAACCCTGGCACGACCATCGTGCATGCCTAAACAAAATCGAGACTCGTCACTAAAGACAATACTGTTCCATTCCTGATCCCAGAGTGACCGTTGTCTGCACCACTCCAGGCGATTACGTCGGTGTTCTCGTGTTAAAGGGAGGACCCAGTGTGGCCGGTATGAAAACAAGCCAAAACTTCTCATTCGTCGGTAAACACTTCACATGCCAATAGGTCTTCCGTGTTCTGCAAACCATCCATTTGCAGTGGACCTGGTAGTGGAGAAACGGTCCCTTAAGGCCAATAATCTTAGGCGGCGATCTTCACGGTCTGTTGTTCTACGGCGGCGTCCAGTGCCCCTTGCTCTTTGCGTACTGCCTTCTCGAAGCCATGCCTGACAACACCTAACCACAGTGTCTACACTTCTTTGCACTCTAACTGCAATTGCCCGAAAAGAAAGTCCAGCTTCCCGAAGTCCCACTATACGGCCCCTGTCAAACTCACTAAGTTGACGAAATCGTACAGGTCTCCGTACTCTAGGCATCGTAACCGATCGTAAAGGATGTCAAGAACCAAAATCCGCCAACGTTGATTCTTTACTGCGGCTGAAATATTCATTTTTAGAGCGTTAGTGAATTAAAAAAAAGCAGTATAAAAACCGGAATGCCCAACTGATAAGGCTGAAAATTTTTTCACTTGTTATTTACAGTAAGATAAATACATTCACCAACTTTTATTAAAATAAAACCATTTAAACTGGGTGTTCGGATTTATATGTCACTTAGTATATATTTTGATTCATGATATTTAGGCTACATTTTCACCTGATAATAAACGATCTTTGCAGCACATTATCATGCAAGAAGCTTATGTTTGCTGATGATCTGAAGCTTTACGCATGTGTTTCTAGCTGGCAGGATTGTGAAAACCTCCAACAACAACTAGTTATTTTACAAACATGGTGTGTTAATAACAATTTGTATTTGAACAATTCTAAATGCCGCATTTTGACCTTCACCCGGAAAGCCAAATTTTTAACTTACCCATACAAAATAGATGATTCTGTATTGGAAAGTTGTGAAACTTTCAGAGATTTGGGCGTCTATTTTGATTGTCAGCTCACTTTTAACTACCACATCAGTGAAATTATAAGTAATGCGTATCGCAAATATGGCTTTATTATCAGAAATTGTAGAAATTTCAATAACACAACGCATATTAAGTTATTTTCAGTGCTTGTTATAAGTAAATTAGAATACGGTGCAATTATTTGGAGTCCTATCTATAAACTGCACAAAACTAATGTTGAAAAAGTGCAGAAGAAATTTCTAAAATATCTATGCTATAGGAGTGAAGGTGTCTATCCTCCAAGAGGATGTGACTACTCACAATTACTGAATAGATTTGGCATCCCTTCTTTGGAAAAGCGCAGAGAGCAGGCGTCCATCATATTTTTATACAAATTACTGCATGGTAACATCGACTGTCCTGTTTTGCTATCGCAAATTAATTTCCTGGTACCTAGATTGACATCTAAATATAAAGTTTCCTTTTACTGCAAGAGGGCGCAGACAAATCTTCTATCTAAAGCACCAATAAACTTTATGTGCAATAATGCGAATAGGATTGTGAGTTTTTGTGATATCTTCTGTTGTGGATTTCAGGAATTACGAAGTGCTATACGTCCACATCTTTGACTTTTTTTACGCCTTTCTCTAGGGGTTTTCATTTGTTGTATATATATATATTGTATGTATGTATTTATGTGTATATATGTATACCTGTATATGTGTATACTCATATATGTGTGTATGTGTATATGGATATTTGTGTATATACCAGTATATTCTGGTTTCCTAATATCTATTGATCATATTTATAGTTTCTTTTTTCTCTACTTAAAGCGCCTTTCTCTTTTCTGTGTATTTTTTTTTTTTATTTTTGTTTCACTTTATGACACACAGACTGTGTAAATTAAACCATTGTATTATGTATTGCTCTCTAAATGGTATCTGTACTGTTGGGCAATAAATGCTTTATTATTATTATAATCGCAGCTTAAAATTATTTTCCTACCAAGATACAGGTTCCCAAAAAAAAGTGTGCGATATTTGGGCACTTTCCTCTACTACATACTTTCTTCAAGAAGCAGTCGTTAATGTTTTGCCGTGACCACCCCGTTAACCGGATTTAAATCCCATCGAACATTGTGGGATATGATATCAACTTTGCAACATCAAGCTGGGTGTAACATTTCTAATATCACTGAATATTTTTAACCTCCTTTAGCCTGAATGTAATGATAGATTGAAGAATAGTTGCATAATTATTTTTAGAATAGAGCCTCGAATGTATTTATTATGATATTTAAACTACGTCAGACGTGGTAATTTGCGAAATAAACTATGCATAAACAAGTATGCCTGAAAAGGTAGTGGAAAAACAAGACAATTAAGTTAAAATCACACAGTTTACATCACGCACGGACAAGATATTTTTAACCCAGGTGCCAGGTTGTGGGTAAACAACATGAAAGTCGATTATTTATGCAGACCGAGTGATACAACAAAACTTCTGTGACAGTTTTTCCTTGTACGTACAACATAATAATAATTCCAGACAAAGCAGCAAATACGAGACTTCAGTTGGCCCAACTATTGAAATGTTAGTTTTTTTCTTAACAAACACAAATAATAAAAATGTGGCAGGGTGTATAGGTTTGAAATATTAACAATGAATACTTTGATAGTATATAGTAGAAAACACCAACTTTCAACCTAATCAAATTTGCAGCATAAAATAACACATGTTGCATTACAGCATATCAACCTATTTTCATTTCAATGCAAAATAAGTCTATAACGCATAGGTGGCTGTGAAAAATAAAGTCATGACAATTGTTTTTATTATCACAGCTGTCAGAATGCGTTTAAAGTAGTTTTGGGTAGTTAAGGTTTTCAAAATGGGTAGAGGAAAGGTTACACTGGACAACAAATTTTAGTTTTTTAATTGTATCTTGTGGGAAAAGTGCACTTCTTTGTTAATTTTGGGGCGCTGAATCCAAAATGACAATGAAATAAAAAAGGTTAGTTGCGGTTTAGAAAAAAAAACTTTTTATTTTTAAGGATATATTAAAAAAAGTAACAAGATTCATATACTTAAAAGAATCACTATATTCGCTGTCTTTTTGCTGTCGTTTATGGATCGGTTCTGGAGCAGCATCGTCTACCAAGAGTCCCACCAGTAGTCTGCAAGCATGGAAAGGATTCCACTTTCCCTGGTACCTTTT